>CAIGRB010037223.1:0-10310 GCA_903798255.1 Fraxinus quadrangulata | reverse complement strand
ATTGACTTGTATCTTGAATAATGATTATACAAATATTTTATTATACATAATAATGCTCTGTGTAATAGCTTAAAGACAACTATTTTTACTACTATTTTCCTGGCTTTTTGTGTCGATAAAAATCATCAATAAATATGCTCTTTATCTAGAATTCCATATTGGTTAAGGAGTTCTATATCTGATGGAATTTGTTAGGTTTTAGTTGATNGCTCTGTGTAATAGCTTAAAGACAACTATTTTTACTACTATTTTCCTGGCTTTTTGTGTCGATAAAAATCATCAATAAATATGCTCTTTATCTAGAATTCCATATTGGTTAAGGAGTTCTATATCTGATGGAATTTGTTAGGTTTTAGTTGATTCTGTACTTGGCAAATTCTATGGACAAAATGACTTAATTTGATATGATGTAAAAGTTCAAGGAGTAATATACAATTTATTCAAAAGTTAGTTAGGAGGTCTAGGGTTTCGAATTTGGAATAAGGAGGAAAACGATGCGGATTTTCGTTGGACTATCGCCAAGGGTTGGCTCGAGTTACAAAAGCAGAAATATCGTCACTAGACCGTCGCCCCTCCTTCGCTCGAGCGAAAGGCTGTCGCTCAACCGCTCGACTGCCGCTGGGCCCTCGCTCGAGCCACAATGCTGCCCGAAAAATTTTTATTTCTCGATTTCAAGGCTTTTTAACCAGTCCATTCTTTTCTTGACCTACCTATAAATATCAGAACTCACCTGCACGTTTTTCTAAGGTTGAATATTTAGAGAAAAAGTCTAGAGAGTGAATCCTTCACATTACTGGTTTCAACCTTTATCTTGTGTGAGATCTTTTGAGAGAAAAATATCAGTTCAATAATATAAATACAAAATCACTACTTCCTCTACATCTAGTCAGAGTTCTGAAGATTGAAGGAAGTTGACAGGAATTCCTGTTTGTGAAGAATGAGTCGTTCTTCGTGATCTACGAAATATAAACAAATTCACAAGGCTTGGAGTGTTGTAGGGTAGTAGATTTCACGGAGAGTTTTGGTAACATCAGTTAAGGATTGATGCAGGGGAGTACAGGATCCAGGAAAAGTTGTCAGAGTGCAGTCAGTAGATCAGATAGTACGGGTCGTCTAGTTTGTTAGACTGTCCGTTGTTAATTTCGTTTCTAGTGGATTGATTGGAAAAGTGCCCGAAATTTTTCCTAGTTGGGTTTCTCCGTGATCATTCCGGTGTTTGATTTACTACTTTACTATTCGTTGTTTTTTATACAACTGCGGTAATTCAACTTAGGACATATTGACTTGAATGTTTAACCATTTAGTTAATAATTAAAAGTGACTTGTTGCTTTTTAATTCGTTAGTAATTTTAAATTCCGCATATTACACCCATTCACCCCTTTCTAGATGTTGTAAGGATCAAACTATGCGTTTCTCAAAATTTACAAGTCAAATAAGTTGATGAAATCCCATTAATATTGCTCCCTATGCCATAATTCTAGTTTGAGATAAGCAAGCTTCTCAGTTAGTTCAGGAGTAGGTTATAAAACGCATGTCTCAGGAAGAAGTCCAAGTTACCGATTATGAAGAAGTGTGAAAACTAATGGAAATTTCTATAATAACTGTACGATTGTGCAAAATCGTGTGTGTTGGAATATTTTCGTGTGTGCATTCCAATATAAAATAGTGAGGATTAATGAAAATAAATATGAAAATTCAAAACCAAAAGGGAAAAATAAAATAATGTGGAAGACAATGTGGGAAAAAATAGTAATGTGAAGGACTATTAAAATAGCACTAGCAATGATAGGGAAAACAAATCTTATTTTTATACTATATAATTTTACTTGAAATTGTATACCAAATATGCGCAATATTGGATCTCTAGTCAAGAAATCCTTCATATTGCATTCACTTTTCACGTTTTCCAGCACCACAAATGACTAACTTTTTTTTTTTTTTTAAACACACGATATTTATTTAATAGATTAATAAATGACTATCTCACGCTAAAAAAAATGTAAATATTAAACTTGGAGCCAATAATCCATAAATCAATAAAATTTAAAGAGTAACTATTCAGGCCAACAGACTCAAGGAAAGTGGAAGCACATGGATTGTATACTTAAGTTTGATTTACAATTAAGTTTGAGATTAAAAAATTAGAACGTAAAATTAAATTGTCTTAAATAAATACAACATAAATAGGTCCGGAAATAAAGCTGGGGATTGAAGAAGGGCAGCGTTAATGAATGCAAGTAAATATGACGTTTACACTCAGGCTTGCATACTTCCTCAACTCCTTTACTTCTACGATTAGTCAAATTGTAGCGATAAATTTTTATCTTTTATTGAAATGAGTAGAATGTTCCAATTTTGAACACAAACCAGGCACCTCTAGATTAGTCTGCGTCCGTCCCATGACTTGTGCCTCCCTTTTGAATATCCGACATTCCGACTACATGGACATGTTAATGGATCACTAAGAAGCCACACCAATCAATCCGATGGATTTGAAATTAGGTTTATATTTCTATTCTGGAAACATCGTAGTTTGGAATTATGGTCGTGCTCCTAGTTTTCAAGAATCTAGAATAATGATTCTTGATATCATAGGCCACACGATATGAGCAAAAGAATGAACTATCGAGATAGGTTCCGCAGTCAGAGCTCATATAAAAACCCATAATTCCGGTACGCATAATGTTCAAAAAGAATATTTCTTTGTCCAACATCGATCATATTTTCACATTTCCAATCTTTTTCTTTGAATGAGTAATAAGTAGAAATAGTAATTAGAATTCAAATTCGATACTTCAGTGAATCTAGAGATGGCAAACGGGTCGAGTCGCTCGTCGTTCACAGGCTCGATCCATGAGTGGATCAGGCTCGTTCGCAAGGAACCATGGACTGAGCTGAGCTCACATTTTTTTCACGAGCCAACTTGTTTGAGTTCGTGGGCACGAGCCAACTCGTTTGGGCTAGTGGATCAGCTCGTTTTTCCTCCTTTTTCAACTTAGTTTATTAATTTCTTTAAAAAATTGCCCTTTTTTTATAAATTTATTTCTCTTTTAAAAAAAGAACCAACTAGTTTGGGCTCGTGGACTGCTTGCTTCTTCCTCATTTTTGGACTTGGTACAGTAATTTCTTAAAAAATTGCTCTGTTTGAATTATTTTCGTGGGTGGCTCAGACCAGCCTATGAAGCCCACGCGCCAAAGGCCGGGCCAAGTCATTTCGAGCTTACGATTTGGAAATGAACAGATCGGAGCTCGAGCTCGAGCTCGGGTCGTCCATAAAGTCAAGACGAGCATTGCCTCCATCAACATATAGTCATCATTAGTAATCTCAGTTGCATACAATGGAAAAGAATTTCAAACTTCTCTCTGTCCAAAAAATTAATTGGTAGAAGAACTTTTAACAAATTTTAGGTCGTTAGAATAAAACTAAAGGAATTTCTTCACCTATAGTATTTTGGAAGCAAAGCAAGCTATTGCTTGAACCAAGAACCCTATCAAAATCAGCCATAAATTCTAGAGATTCGAAGGCAAGAAGCATCCTTGTGTGGAGTTTACGGAGGATGCATGTAATTCCATTCCATAGTAGGAATTGATGATAAAACCCATCTCACGTAAAATTTGCACAATTATGCTACTTGTACAAAAGTAGTTTACAAAAGTGTTTTAACAAAATGATGTGCCAAGATTTAGGTCATTAATTTTAAAAATTATTTTTTAAATCATTGGTAAAGATGTTGCCAACACGAATTTTGTAAACCAATTTTGTAACCTAACTTTGTACAAGTAGCATGATTCAAATTTACATCTTTTTGAATTGGTTTTTATGAGTTGGTCAACACTTCTTTTCCTAATAACGAAAATTTCTATAGTTTTTTTACAGGTGGCCATGACAATAAATATTAAAGGGTATTCATACTACCATCACAAATTTATAAAGTGCATCACATTATATTACCACAACAAATTTAAAATTATATGCCTAATTTAATAAAAATAAAAATAAAAAGAAGAATTTTGGGTTTTAAACTGAATTTCTTCTTTTTTTAAGGAATGGGTAAGGTTTTCTTCTCATCCTCACTATTTTTTCAAAGAAGGGGAAGATAAAGAAGAATGAGAAAACTTGATTTCAAATAAATTGGTTTGTATTTCTTTGTTAGGATACTTGATTTCTAATTTCAGGGAGGTCGCCAAAATGTTTCGAAATTTATTAGAAGAAGATGGGCTAAATTACAATACATACATAGAGAGATGCATATTTGCAATCTTTATTTTGTAATTTTCTGGAGAGTCTAAACTTTAAAGGATGAAATTTAAACTTTTTTATATCTATGTATTTATTCATTTTGATGAGTGAAAATTTCAGCAACATAATCAATTATGTGTAGTACATCTAACTATTCTGATTCTCTTGCTGATCTTATAAATTATTATATTACTAAAATGTTTTTTCCCTTAACTTTTCCTTTCGTTTGCATCATTCATAACTTTTAGCCAAGATGATATATATACTAATACTCACTTCACATATAATGAATTGATAATAATAATAATAATAATAATAATAATAATAATAATAATAATAATAATAATAAAGAATGATTAAAGAAATTGGTTTATATGTTCTCCATGCTGTTTTCAGTATAGAATTGCATTTTGCAATTATAAGATCTAATGAATTGAAAAAAATAATAATTATAAAGAATGATTAAACAAATTGACGAATTCTTATATATGGTATCACAACACAAGACTTGCAATTATAGAAAAGAAGAAGAAGAAATTAGGTTTAGGTTTGTGGTGTGATTATAATGTGGTGTAGTTAATTAAAAGTATATTAACCCTAATTATGTGATTTTACTTGAGGCTATTTAAATAAATAAGAAAAAAATAAAAAATTATAGTGCACAACAAATTTTGTGGTGGTAAAGTCTCTACCTCTACAATGTAAAAACATAGGAATCTTCCCAGAAAAACTTGGTTACTTTATTTCTTCCTCTAATGGTCTCGTTCTTTGTGGTCACCACAACCTAATGAAGTACTATGTAATTAATCCCTTCACAAAAAAGTGGGTGCCTCTGCCGCGACCTTGCAATCATTATAAGTACATATCCATGGGATTGGTATGCAAAGAAGATACAGCCCAATTGGTGGTAAATTATAAAGTTGAGAGGACTGCAAGCCTACTGTACGGTCGGACAACAAAATAACCATTGAAACTTATTCCTCGACAACAGTGCTTGTGCCCAAACCACTAAATCAGACAATTTCTGTCACATCCCTCATGATTCTCCAAGAGAGATGACACAAAACATATTGGTATAACTTCATCATGACCAACTTCTGGAAACAGAAAACAATGTATTGCATGTTCCAATATATATCCTACTTTTTCTTTGCTCACAAACCTGCCTCAATTCGGAAAATATTATCATTTTTCCCCATAGATCTGTACTTTCTTCATATATTATTACTCAGTTACTTTTATGACTGTGATTGTAAAATGCTCATCCCTTCTTTTTTCTTTGGCTTTTGAAACATAGAAAGAAATAATTAAGACAATGTATTTTATTTGAACTTTGTGAGTACTCACTTGATAATTTATCATTAACACCGACACTTAGATCACATAAAGAATGCTCAAAATAATTAGAACAAATTGTGCACGGTATAGTAAAACTCCCCGAATCCTTTAATTTAGAAGGATCACACTGCATTCCTCGCTCAAGCAAACAGTATGAAGCTTTCTCTTATTTGCCAAAATCTCCTTTAGGAATTTTGCATAACTAGGCATCTGTGCAATTGCATCTGCAAACGGAATGTTGATATGTAGTTTCTTGAAAATCTCAGCAAACTTTGCAAATTGCTTGTCTAACTTCCTCTTCTGCAACCGTTGAGGAAAGGGAATCGACGGCACATAAGATTTGATGGGACTTGGTGCTCTGACTGTAGATGGTTCTTCTTTCTCTTCATTTTTATTTTCATTTGTTGCAGATTTCTTATCTTCAAGCGCCCCTTCAACTTCTACCCCTTTTTTCTCGTCTATCTAGCATTTTCACATGGATCTCAATTAGCTATACTCCAATTCTAGTTGTAATAGCTTGCATTTGCTTCTTTGGATTTATCATTGTATTGTCCGACAATGTCCCTTGGGGGCGTTCTACATGCTGTTGAGCTATCTAACCGATTTGTGTTTCCAACTTCTTGATAGATGCCTGTTGATTTTGGAAATTTGTATCGATTTGCTGGAACACATTATCTGTCTTTTGCATATATTGGTTGAACATCTCCCCCAAACTTTATTTTTTCTCCTGTTGGACATTATTTGGAACATTCGTAGGCTGATTATCAGACAATTTGAAATTTGGGTGCTGTCTCCATCCTGGATTGTAAGTTTGTGAATATAGGTTAAAAGTGCAGGCGCCATTCTGAAAGAAGTTGACCTGCTCCTCGGGAAAGCCCATAGACATATAGCTCTCAGTTGCATGATTAGCTCTACAGTTTTCACATGATGGACCACTCATTACTGCATGTGCTCCTCTTGTTCGTGATTTCACCAACAGCTCCACCTGCTTTGTCAAAGTCGCTATTTGAGCATTTGTAGATGGGATGTGATCCAATTCATACACCTTCGGTACTCTCGATTGTACCACTCTTTCTGAAGAAAAAATCGAGTGTGTAGTGGCAATTAGCTCGAATAGATCTAATGTCTGTTGAACTGATTTTCCTATTATTGATCATCCTGCAGAAGAATCCACCTGAAATTTCGCCATCGGTGATAGTCCGATATAGAAATACTGTACTTGATTTCCAAGTGGAATTCCATGATTTGGGCATTTTCGCATTAGTTCCTTGAATCTGTTCTATGCCTCATGATAGCTTTCTCCATCTCGTTGTTGAAAAGTCTGAATTTCCAGCCTGAGTTTAGCTACTTTCGCCGGTGGAAAGAATCTGTTGCAGAATTTTCTGGTAAGGTCTTCCCATGTAGATATACTTACAAGAGGTTCAGCATCCAAACCACTCCAATGCGGCATCTCTAAGTGTATATGGAAATAACCACAATTTAATAGCATCTTCATTGACACCTGTCGCATGGATATTTTGGTAACTTCGAAAAAATCTGGAGATGTGTGTATTTGGATTTTCATGAGGCAACCCGAAGAATTGAACTTGTTTTTCATCAGATTAATCCATTCTGCCCTTATCTGAAAATTGTTTCTGAAAATTATTTACCTCGAAATCTGGGTACACTGTACTGGAGCGCGCAGGTGTAGCTATGGGTGTCAAGAACATTGTGACAGGCAAATCTTCTTCATTTATTTCCCTTCGCTCTTGCTATTGATCAAGTGGTGTAGTTGCTCTCGCGACAGCTTGTCCAAGTGGCTGAATTTGAATCGGAATATTTTGATCATCTGCCATGTGATGTTGCTGTTTTTGTTTGTGTTCCTTGCGTTTTCATCTAAATGTGCGTTCTATCCCTGAGTCAAACAGTTCGAGTTCGTCGCCTTGGGCACGAAGTATGCAACGAACACTTTTCTGTAGAGAAAAAAAAATAACAAATCAAATAATAGTGAAAGATAAAATAAATTAAGACTAAAAGTAAATAATCACAGGCAATGGCACCAAAAACTTGTTATGTTTTTTTTTTTATCACAAGTGTACGATATCGTAACAAGTAATATAGTGGACCTTTGAGTCCGGATTATTGTTCCCACGAGGACTATACTCTAGTTTTAATCTACTTTTCTTACTCCTATTTGATGAAAGTAAACTAATAAGAATGATAACATTTGTGTGTAATTTTTCTTTTGTAAACTAACTTAAATTAATAGAAAGTACGAAGAGATTTCAAGCAATGATTGATCGAAAATTCACGTATGTAAAATGTATTAGGACAAAACAATTTCACCTATTAATCACCTTAGTTCCCACTTCAAAATTCTAGCCTACTGTAGTGTTCGGTCGAATTCTCTCATGGTATTCAATTTACCCATCTCGAGTTCTCATTGAGCCTATTCAACTAATTCAATTACATATCTCTATGCGAATTACCCTTAGTTAAACGAGTTATGGCACTAGGAATTCATATAACGACCGCAGTACTTAGTATAGATATCTCTACACGTTATACCTTGTTACCGAATTCTATTACACGTTCTAAGCCTCAAACTCACCTCTCGATTAGTAAGAAACTCTATGGATCATCAAATTATTGGCTAGATAATTCAAAGCATTGCATTCATAATTAAATCAACACATGGAAGAATAAAACTCAGAATTCTTGAATCAAATAACTAAGTTTGCCGACGATGGTGTCGACGTTGGATGGCGATGACAGTGGCTAATTTTCAGAGGTGGGTGTGGGAGACGGTGTAGGGGTGGGGTGGGGGTGATGAAGGAGGCAACCATTTTTATTTTCTATGATTTTTTATATTTTTTTTTATTCATTTATTTAATATGATAATTTTAAACTTATCATTTTACCCCTTTTAATTTGGTCAAAGTTAACTTTTCTTGGTCAACTAACGATCAAATTGATGATTTGGACTCCAACTGCTAATTTCTCAAAGGTTTAGAACTTTCGCTGGTACAAAGTGAAAATTAATATTAAGTCTGCAAAGAAACCAAAGATTTGGGATGGTGCTGCAATTTTCTCTTTTATATAAACAAGCACTCATTGAATTTCAATTCAGGACCCTCCAAAAATTGTTTTAAACAATATACACATATTTATATGGGCAACAGAACTTGAATTTCGAATAATGTGTTCTTATTTTTCTCGAGCTTTCTATTTTCTGAAGTAGCTTCTTCGCGCCATCCAAATTTTTAATAAATAATCAACCCGCCTTTTATAAACTAAAGAAAAAAAAAAGTAGATTATAAGTAAAAAAGAAAAGAAAATAGACATAAGGGTTTAATATAAGAGATAGTAATACTTAAAATTATAGTATATGTTATAAAAATAAGAACAAAAAAGAGTAAGAGAAGAAAATAAAGAGAGTAAAAATTCTAGTATATTTTATTGAGTATAAAATTCAACTCTTTGTTTATAGATTAACGAGTAGTTAAATATTGTATCAAAAAGTATAAAATGTTACAAAAGGAAAGTAAATTAGAGTTTAATGTGAATTATGTTTGTACCCCTGCATCCCTAGAAATTATTACCATTGTATCCTCGATTCTTACCTATAAATATAGGGTTTTAGTTTCTTAATAAAATACACATAAGTCTATTGATTTCTCTTATTCTCTCTTTTTATAACACGACGATTTCTCTCCAAAATAGTATATATTTATTTGTATACAGATGCAATAATTTCCTTGCTACAGTTAACGATTTTTTTATGGCCGTCAATTTTTTTTTCTGCGCCTCCATAACATGTCTCTTTCTTAACCATAAATTTTTTCTCTAAGATAAAAGGATGCACACGATTTATGCCTGCATAAAATATCTCTCTTGCTATTACCTATAACTTTCTCTTTCTAAGAAAGTAACCACATGTGATTAATGATTGTCCATCATCAAATCAGACACATCCAATTTATTACATTGACAGGCAGACCGAACTGATGTGAATGAGATGGTTGCATTAGCTGCAAATTTGGATGAATGCCACGACCTTCAGCCTGGAGATATAATTTGGGAAAACTTGCAGGTACTTGTCTTTTATGTGTTCGGTGATTTAGGAGGAATGTGTGTTTTGAGAGATTTCTATGCTCTAAAATTTGGTAAGAAAATATATTTATTCAGCTATTTTATCTTACTTTTCCTTTCTTCTTGTATATCTTTCGATTAATTATTATGCTTCTATTATAAAATACTATTGCTCCTGAAGTAGCTCATTATTATTAATATTATAGTCAAATTTTATTTGCTCCCGAAGAGCATAATTAAATAAAATAAATTGTGTTTTAACTCATGAAAAATAATTTTTTATAAAATTTATTATTTCAAATAATAATATGATATTGCTCCTGAAGAGCATGACACTCTGGTTCGAATTTTTCAGAAGAATATTGATATATTACTATTGAAGAAACAAATATATGGCTCTTGAAGAGCTAATGTTTCGAAATAATAGTTCATTGTTGTCCTTGAAATTGCACAATATCATAATTAATATTCCATAAGAATATTACTTGCTCCTGAAAAGCATGAATTATAAATTTCAATATTTCATAAGAATATTAACATATTGCTTTTGAATGAGCAATAATAAATACAATGTGCTCTTGAGGTAGCACATATTTCGAAGAATATATCATTTTGAATTCATATTTATCCCTAAAAGACAACATGTAATTAATGTCATGA
>CAIGRB010037214.1:47151-72311 GCA_903798255.1 Fraxinus quadrangulata | reverse complement strand
AAGGGTGAGGGGCCGAAGGCGGAGAAGGCGGGTGCGAAGTGAAATGGTGCAGACGCCAGACGAGTCACGGGTACGAAGTGAAATGGAGCAGTCTGCGAGGGATTCTCAGTTCCTCCTCGATGGCTCGCCTTTTCTATTCAATGGATTCTCAGTTCCTCCTCGTCCTCGATGGCTCGCCTTTTCTCGGAGGCTGCGGCTGCGCAAATGGAGAAGACGGGGTGGGATTTGGGGAGTGAAATGGAGCAGCCGGGCGGGAAGGAGGAAAAATGGTGTGATTTTGGGCCGGGCCTGGATGGTTTCGGAGGGAATGGTTGAGAATTCGTCGACTTTTGAGTTTGTGTTACAGCGCGCTGCGCATGACTGTATAGAGAAAGACTTGTAGCTCATTGTGGAGTGATTGGTTTGGCTTAAGTCTGAATGTGTACATAGGTTCTGCTCTTGCTGATCTTTATATGAATTTTTATAATATTGCTTTAAGATTGTTTAATAATTTGCAAGAGAGAAATTTGGCTTTATGGAATGTGGTTTTACGTGGGTTTTGTGATATGGGTAGATCGATAGAGATATTAAGGTGTGGAGCCTGATGGTCTTAGTTTTTGTTATTTGATTCGGGGTTGCAGATCTGAGAGGTGTTTTGACGAAGGAATGCAGCTACATTGTTGTGTTACTAAGAAAGGATTGGTTGAATCATATTTGTTTGTAGCCAATGCTTTGGTGGATTTCTAATCTGCTTGTGGGAGTTGGTGATGCTTGGAAATCTTTTCAAGTTATTCCACCCGAGGATGTGATTTCTTGGAATTCAATTATTTCAGTNTGAATCATATTTGTTTGTAGCCAATGCTTTGGTGGATTTCTAATCTGCTTGTGGGAGTTGGTGATGCTTGGAAATCTTTTCAAGTTATTCCACCCGAGGATGTGATTTCTTGGAATTCAATTATTTCAGTTTGTGCATCCAATGGTATTCTGATTGATACACTTGAATTCTTAGAAAGAATGCATTTTTGGGGCAAGAAGCCATCAGTTTGTTTGTTCTTAGGATTCTTAAAGTCAGCTGGTGCAACCTAGAATATTTTACTCGGGAAACAAATTCATTGTTGCCTTTCGAAATTGGGTTTTGATATTGACAGTGTCCTTATTCTATCTGTGTTGATTGACATGTTTGGAAAATGTGAAGACATTGAGAGTTCGTTGGATGTATTTAAGAATGTTCCAAAAAGAACTCTTGAGTGCTGTAACTCCCTTGTGACATCTTTGCTTCGATGTGGTCTGATTGATAATGTGATTAAGTTGTTGGTCTGATGATTGATTAACAGATTGGATATGATGAAGTTAGCCTCTCCACAGCCCTAAAAGCGTGGGCGATTTCTGCTTTTGCTAGTTTCACCAGCTGCATGTTGCTGCATTGTCATGCAATAAAATCTAATTTTGAATATGATAATGTAGTTTTTTTTTTTTTTTAATTGATGCATATTCTAGATCGGGTGAAGTTAGATTCTCCTGCCAGATGTTCAATCTGCTAACAAGTTACACTAAAATCCACATACAGTTAGTGTCCCTAAATTTACAGTTTTGAGAATTTTAAATAATTTTTTTGATCCATTTCTCCTAACAAGTTACACTAAAATCTAATCCATTTAATTTATTTATACATACCACGTTTTGTTAATCATACTAGGCAAAAAAATATATGATTAAATATTGATTTCACAAATTCAACATCACAAACAATGTAGTTCAAAATCAAAATATGTTCCAAATTCAAATAAATAAATTAACAAAATAAGGTTATCGCTGAAAATATAAAATATTCAACCACATTACAACATATTTATTTTATTAGTCCAATGAATCCCGATATAACTACAACACATCATCGTCTGCCAACCAAAGACCCGTTCTAGCCTGTGAGAGGTACAAAAAATGGTGAGTATATGAGAATACTCAGTAAGACATCAAAATAATCATACTATCATATCATATCTTTGGAAATCGATAAAAGTTCATAATATATATCATATTTTGGTATCAGATGACCATATCATATCTTTCATTAGTATAACATTTATCAACATGAAGAAATAAAATTAAACGGAACTACTCACTTGAACATCGTAATCCTACCTTAAGCCTTTGAAAATCTTGATTACACGTGCCAAATATTTTTCTCAAATCACTGCGTTCAATAAATGGATGTGCGAGTGCGCTTGATAATAATATTAAATGTACGAAATTGGCTTCTTGATTCCCAAAACTTCTCTCTCTCGTTTATGTATATAAATTTTTTTTCTGTGTGTTTTCTACCTCCAATCAACACACACACAGATATATATAGTTTGTTAGTGTTAAGAAGTGGGAGCCTGCACTACAAGAAATTGGATAAGAATTGGGTAAGGAAAGAGTTTTCTATTGAAAGTGGACATGAAATTTCAAATCCACTAGTAATACTTCTGATTGAATTGCAATTTCTAATCAAATAAAAGATGGGTTTATATTTATATAACAAAATACACAGTGTGCCAGTCAATCATTTGGAAATCAATAAACAAACTTAAATAAATTTCTAATTAATGATAACTTTTTTAAACTTCAACATCTTGAATCTAACTTATTCAAATTAACTTTTTCTCGAACCTAATATAGATGATTAAATTCGAGTTATTCAAGGAGCCCAATATTGATCTATCAAAATCTAAATATTTGGCTAAAATAAAATTGAATTAATACATATATCACTTTAGCTTCCCAATTTTTCAAAATATAAACTATGACATCTACAATAATTAAATTTATTTTTCGGGACTTTACAATTAGTGCACTTGCACGAAATGGATTTTGAATGGAATGTTTAGAAAAGTTGAATGTAGTGATTCAAAATGGTCTAAAACCTGATGAAATAACGTTTTGTGTATACTAATGGGGTGCGACCATTCAGGGTTTGTAGAAGATGAAAAATCTCTCTTCTATTCGATGCAAACTGATTTTGGTATACACCCAGATAGGGGAAATTATTGATGTGTGATTGATCTTTTGGGTCGCATAGGTTTACTAGATGAAACAGAGCAGTAGCTGAAAGAAGCATGCGGGAGGGAAAATCTGTTATATGGAGCTCAATGTTATGGAGTTGCATGATTCACATTGCAATGAAGGTTGCAGTGGCAGATTTTGAGACTGCAACACGATTCCGGAAGATTGCAGTGGCAGAATGATTAGAAGAGATATAGGTCATAGTTGGACTGAGGTGCTCGGTCATCGTATGCGCCATAAATAATAGGTGGTCAACACACCTGGAAATACAAAATACTGTAGTATCTAGCATTTTCAGACTCCTTCGTGAGAAGAATATAATATTGAACTGGAAAAATTGATGCTTTTGCTATTGTAAGTAATTAATCTGAAATTCAGACTCCAGGAACTGAAATTCAGTACGAGTAAAACCCAGATTTAAGCTATAAATGCTTAATTCTGTTGCTTTTTACTTGTTTACAGCAGCTCAAGTTTAGTCTCGAAAATAATTCACCATGCACATGTTGAAAGACAGTAGTTTGAACTCCCCTGATGTACAATCAAAACAGCCCGAGGATCAATTGGCTGCTAATTGTCTCATCCTAATTTTAAGAAGTGGCCTATAGTTTTGACATTAGATGAACATCATCATATAACCAATTATATAATAGAAATAGTAGGAACATCAAAGAGAGAATTTCATTCCCAGCTGGTGGAATGTAGTCCTCCGTTACATTTTCTTGATAGACATTAGGACTTACTGAATGGATACAGCGTCGCTTTAAGGCAACTTCTTGATACTTGCGATGGACAACGTAGTGGTAGATCCGACCACTACTATTAAAGCTGGTGAATTTTTGAGTATTAAGATACTGATTCATCTATGAAAATAACTCCATTTTAACAATATATTGCACTTAAAAAATTGTGTCTTATATTCATTTTAGGCAATCACATAAATACTATTGGCTCATATTTTCTCTTGCTTCGACACGTTTTAAAAAAATAAAAATGCTGCAGAAATAGCATTTCCATTTACCACCAAATGAACAATCCGTAATGTGCATCAAACTGTCCATATTTCTTTCTTAGAAGATTAAAAGAATTAATTGAATTTTGATTTCATATTTTCTTGTAATGTAACAACGACTTTTGTTTTGTTTGTACAATCAACTTCAGAGTAGGCTTCATAGAGAAACAGTTCGAAAAGTTGGGCTACCTCTTTGGCAACTTGATAGCAGCATTGATACTAACCAACCTCTTTGGCAACTTGATAGCAGCATTGATACTAACCAAATTAACAAATTATGACGGCACAAATCAATCAGACCTTGATCAATTTTACCTCTGAGTTGTATTCTGCTATAGACAATGAGGTACCAATAATCTTCTATATTAGGTAAGCTGTCCAACATCTCCTCTTTTCTAAGGTTGTCCTTTTTGTGTTGGCATCTGTATTGTATCCAAAACAAGAGCCCGTAAAATAAGCAAAATATGTCATTTTCTGCTTTGATTGCTTGTCATTTGTTGTTACTTGTGTTAGATAAAGTAGTGCATGAATTATATTTCGTTAATAAAAAACAGGTGCATGCAAATATTAGAGTAACGACTTATTATTCCAACAACTTGTACATTATAGGAAGTAGTTTAGTTCTGAAAGCTTGTGCACCGTCCTGGACTGGTGGTATTTTAATTGTGTATTATAACTGATTATGTGTTGTTTATGACAAACAACAAACAATAGGACACCACATTACTCGTTCTCTATTATTAACTAATGTTTATTTAAAAGATTGTAAAGGTTTTTCAGTATCCATATGGTAATAAATTGAGTTGTTTTAAATTCATGATTGAAATACGACCAACGGACTGTCTGTTCAAGTAGATTTGTGAGATGTAGGCATATATTATGATTCAAATCAGGGCTGCCAACAAACCTTTTGTAATAATGTTCAGAAATATTTGTTTACGTATTATGAATTGACTGGATTAAGCACTAACGACAACCGGATTAGGGTGTAGAGGTAAATCTCGCTGCATTAGTGCTGCAGCTGGATTAGCATGGAGTGAGTGAGAAAAACATTTGAAAAGTTCAAATGAGTTGCCTTGGTTGGTATCTGAAGAGAATCTCTTCTCTTGAATTCAATAATGCATAAATCGATTGGGTAAAGCACATGATAGCAACTGCATCTGAAAAATGTATACGAAAAAGATAGTTCTTTTCTATCCTATTATATTATATTGGCAATAGTTGGTCATCTGGATTATTTAGTTCTTTCTTTGGTGGTGAACTGAGACACCAATATTCTTACATTTTATCTGTGTGGATCGAGGAGAAAAGGGGCTTGGCGTGCACGTGAGAAAAGTAATGAGGTCAATCCTTTTCTGAATATACAACGTGAATTCTAGCATGCGATGTAGTTAGACTTCCAAATCCATCTAAGTGAATTACCATTTCTGTCGAGCAAAATCCTTTCCTCCAGGCAGGAGGATTTTAAGTTTTGTCTTATTACTGTGAAAGCAAAGGTATTATCTTTGATTATATTCTACGGTTGATGATAGCTGAATAAGACTGATTCTGATTAGTTTATGTATAGAATGAAACAAATATAGTTAGAGGACTGAATATTTTAATAAAGATTTTGTCATACTAGCTGGAATCAACCATTGTAGTTTGGTGGATTGTTCAGTACAATTGTCCATAGTTTATTGAATTTTTTTAATTTTTTTTTTAAGAAATTGATGATGGATTATTTTTAAATGGACTTTGTAATATCGGATAATTCAATACCAATTTGTTGAAGAAAATACGAGATTATAGACATGATACGAAGTAATTAATCACAATCTCACTAGAAGAATATAATTTGCAGAGTAAATATAATTTCAGTAAAACATGGAGAAAGAATTATAATGATTTGTGTTTACAATTTGTCTAACTAATAATAGGGATAAACAAATCCCCAATAAGATTAAACCAACTTATAACAAGGTTAACGACTCATAATAACATAAAACAAACCCAATTAAATTGTACACAAGAGACAAATATATATAGGGAACAATCTAAGCCATAGAAATAAAGTTGTAGATGAAATAGAATGCTCAAAAGTTTCCTTTACAAATTTCAACTTTCATTAGGGCTTCCAAATATAATTTCATTTAAAATTTGTCAAATAGACTTCAAATAGTAATTCAAAAGCATTCCAAATAGAGCACCTCTTAACGTGCACTTTAATTAAAATTCCTAATTATTTTCAATAAAGAATTCGAGTCACACTCAAATTCTAACAAACTTCATATTGACACGAATTTCACTACAATAAACAAATTTTAAGGATTCTCCATCCACTGTAAGAAATAAATTTCAACTATTTAACAAAAATACAAACGAAAATCTTCATTAAAATTTCCAGCTAAAAATATTCTCCATCTCTTTTGTCCCATTAGGGACAAAAGTGATCCAATAATTACCAAATAAAACTGAAACAAGTCAGGTAACAGAATCACAATTGAATACATTAAAAGAAGGATCTTGACTAGATTAAACACCCTTAATCACATTCAAACCATCAACTAAATAAGTAAAATTGTACCTATGTGGAGTCCTATGGACAAAAATTTGTCTATTACTAGCAACTGAATACAATGACACTGTCGATAATAGTAGCAAAATGGATTTACCCATAATTTCTAAATTCAACTGAAATGTATTTTTCAAAGAAAACCCCAACAATACACAATCAAACTCCAAAACCACCTGAATCCTTAAAATATGCTGATTCATCAAAGATTTTGTATAACACTACAAGACATATAACAAAAAAGGGCTCATTTACGAACTTTCAGTAGTTCACCTTCATCCGTGTACTTGTATCCTTTTGAAACAAGAGTACCCAATGAGATAAGATTTTTCTTCAAATATGGAACGTGTCTCACTGCATCAAATGTTTTAACAATCCCATTAAACAACTTTGTTTTGACCTGGACAATACTAGATATCCAACAAGGTGTATAATTTTCCACCTGAAACCCTTCCGAAATTATTTAATATGTTGAAAAAAATCCCGATTGGGACATAAAAGTACAAGTTGTATCAAGAATTCAATGTTCGTTAGGTTTGGATTAGTTTTCAAAAATAAGTAAAAAAGTTCTCCACCACTATAAAAAGTTTCAACAATTGCTTTACCTAAAATATCTAATTGTGTTCCTTCTCAAAAGCTACATCCAAAATTTCTCTATTACACAATTATAGCAATCTTTAATTAAGTGCTCAAAATTCTTGCAATAAATTTTGAAGTTAGATGTCAAGAAAATATTTGTTCGTCTTAAATACCACAGGTACACTATTCGTTAACAAGTAGTAAATTAAATTTTGAGTCCAAATATCGTTCCCATAGAAATTGTACTAGTTTAAATTTGAATTAACTTAGCCTTAACCGAAATAATTGAAATTTATGATTTTTTTCCTATAAATTAAATAATCTACTTACGAATGTAAGACCTAACTTAACTAAAATAAATACAAAATTATAATTAAATGCAACTTTTATAAAAATATGATGATGAAAAGCTCATTAAGATCCCGAATCCCCTTATATCAATCATCATTAATCTTGAACCTTATAAATTTGACAACACGATCTAATTACGAAGATCGATATTCCTAATTTATTTAACAATCTCTTTCGAATAGAATTAAACATATTCTTACATATGACCCGATTACATTTCCATGATGAATGCTAACTTATAAAAATATATTAAAGATTTATGAATACATGAAGATCGCGTAAAGTAAAGCTATATATTTCTATCCCCTATCGAACTCTACGACAATTTACACTACGTCTAACTTACTTTCCATCTTTCGAAACTAAAAAAAGCCACAAAACTCGCACAACTATTGCACATATAATTGTAGAAAAAATTAAATCCATGCCAATCATTTAATAATTGAAAATTTGCTTTTAATATTAAAATGAAATAAAATTACGAGTTAAAGGATCATGCTACAAGATTCATCGTAATTCTAACACAAATAATCTTGCCTAACATATCGAAATTAAACAAATAAAATGTAAACGACATCATCAATAAATTCATGGGACGTGATTAATTTCCTTTATGTATAAAAATCTGAAATTTATTCTTCGAGTTTTGCTTTCCGTCGTCCGTCCTTGTGTCTCTGCGTGTGCCGTCCTGTCCTTTCTTTTTATTAACCACAGCCGCCGGCTTTTTTGTTCAATCAGGAATCCATTCCAACATAATTTGCTCAATTTTGATTCCTCCCAAACTCCATCATCCACAATTATTTTGTTGTACTAGAGTCCAAAAGGGAGTCCACTGCCTTTTCTTTTCTTCAGCGGGCAGCTTCTCTCCTCTTTCATTGTAAGTTTTTTTTTCTTTTTCAAGTCCGAAAATAATCCAATACTTTAGAATTTCATCCCACTTCCAAATCCAAATCCAAATCCAAATCCAAGTCCAAGTCGAGCCCCATTCCAATTCCAATGCATTATTTACCTTACATGCTTTAATTCTTCCGTCACTTTAATCCTTGAATTCAATAAATTGTGCAGACCTTCAATTTCTAAGTGTAGACTTTTATCCCCAAAATTTCAGATTTCATTCAATCTCGTCATTTTTTCTTTTCTAATTACTTCGAAACGGGTTCAACACTGAAACAATAAAAAATTTATCCAAATTAAGAAGAATTCAATAATTTAACAACATAAAAGCTTAGTAAAATGTTCAGAATAATTGTACAAAATGCACTTATTAAACGCCATAAACTAAAAAATTTATTCGTCCTCAAACAAAACAAAACAAAACTTGGGCATAAAACATCTTACTACCTAAACAAAACACAAATAACTACTCAACATTGAACTTCTTATTAAAAAGATTTAAATAACATCAAAAATAAATTTTTACTTATTCGATGCTCGACTTAGTGTTTGTGTGTGTGTGTGATTAGCTAACATTGAACTCACACCATATTAAAACACAATCAATTAAGCCCATGTTTGAGCCACATTAAAATTTTCATTCACATTCTTCTACTCATTTTCAACCATATATTTTTCAATAAAATAATATTTTTCATCACATCAAAATTTTTCCTTCTTTTTCAACCACAGATTTTTTATCAATCTACTGTTCCAAAATATATTCTTCCAAAATAATGTAGCTCAAACGCACCATAAGTGTTATTGATTTACTCGTGTCTCAATCCTCTTGTAATCAGTTTTTCTTCACACCTCTCGTGAAAAATCATTTTTTATGTTTTTCTCTCCAATCTCAAAATATTTCTAGTACATGTGGATTCCTAAAAATCACTATAATGCATGTTTCCACACAAAGTTATCAGAATTGGATACATATAAACCTAGAAGGAAGTTAGTCAGTATTTCTCAAAGTCACGCCGTCAATTCCCAAAGTTCAAATTTCGAAGTCCTTACCGGGTGCTCTCGTTTTTGATAATCTAAATCTCTTTTTCTTTCATTCATTATGAATATTTTTATTTTATGTCTTATGTACAAGACATCTCTCCATTAAGCTTTCTAATAATCTGTGTAGTGAGTTTTAGGTCGATAACTCTCAAGTCAGATAACCATAGAGTGCCAAGTTGTAAATACCCTAACAGACTTAATCAATCGAGTCGAAAAGGCTATGAAAAAGAGTATCACATTTTCTTTTGATATGGGTTTCAAATTTTAAAATTGATTAGTGCCCGTTCTAAACTTCTTAACTCAAGCTCATATAACTAATGATGAGATTTGAGAATTCCAAACCATTAACTCAAACTGCTTTTTGTAGTTTGGTTTCTATATTAAGGATCCTGGAATTCATCTCAAACTTAATTCAACAATATCAACAATTAAATCCACATAATCAAGCTATGTCCTAACATAAGTCAATACCGGCTATGTGCTCAAATAAATTAAGTCTAACATGGATAAGTACTTAGTAAAAACACATTTTATGATGTTCTCCAGTATTCTAGCTAAAGTTGTAATCAATTCAAATAAATAAGTATCGTCATAGACGGAAAGTCATTCAACACTAAACTAGACACTATTTTTGGATTTTTATTTTAAAAAAAAAAATTATCTCAATTTTTTATTTATAAATAGATATATAAATCCGATCAGCAGTTGAAAAATAAATATATATTCTAAGTATCATAATAATTATCCACCCCAAAACAAAAATATTACATTGTCCTAATGTACAAGCAAAAATAATTAAAGAAATGAGTAAGGATCAGAAACTCCCCTAGGATAGATACAAATAGGTAGAAGGATGAGGCTAATCCGGCTGGTAGACGTCACAACAATTGTCACTTTTCTTTGTTGTTAGGCTTTGATTTTTTATTTCAAGAATTCAAAATAAATATTAGTAATAGCATATAAAGTTTAAATATTTGCAATGAATTCACACAAAAAAATTATAATCTTCTAAATTTTAGAAAAACTATATGATAGAGTGAGTATTATTAGAAAAATCCTATATTTAGGAAAATGCAAGTCTTTCAAACTGGTTTGGAGATTGAAATCCATGTACAACCTTAAGAATTCATATCACATCAATATAAGCTCAATATAATGTTAGAACATTAACGACGAGCTTAAGTAACTTGAACTCAATAAGTAAACATGCATAAGTTACTAATGCAAGTCTTAAAATACTATCTAAAATATGTTAAAATCTATGTAATTGCATGGGTTCCTAACTTAATGCAATCCTTAACACTACTTGTAATGCAATAGTTAATTAAAATAAGTGAAAAGAGATAGAAAATTGGGTTGTTTCTAATAAGCGTTCGATTCATAGTTTAGAGCTCATCTTTTGGATGATTTACTCATTGTAGTTTAAGTTGAAATGTTTCAATCTTGCACTCCTTACAATTTCCATCCTTGCATCCTCTTTTTGCACTTCAAACTTTGGATTCTCCGTTTTTCTCTCTACCAAGAATTCTTTCAAATTTTGATTCTCTTTTGACAATTTTCTTGAATTGGTAGTTCATCTTCATCAATACAATTGCACTCTCACGGTCTAATGATTGTTTGGATGGATGATGTAATTTAAAAACTTCTTGTTCCTCATCCACCCTCAAAATTAGCACACATTTCTCCATATCAATTAAAGTTCGACTTGTTGCTGAAAAAGGTCACCCCAAGATTATTGGAATATCTTTGTCTTCTTCTATATCTAGAACAATAAAATATGTTGGAAATATCAATTTCTCAACTTTGATGAGTATATCATCAACCATACCTCTTGGATATTTGATATTTCTATCGATCTGCTGCAATAACATCATTGCATCTTTTGCTTCTCTTAATCCTCATTTTCGGTATATAAATAAAGACATTAAGTTAATACTTGTGCAACTAGCTTCTCCAATTGAAATAAATAAAGTGAAACTCCCTAGATCTTCGGGTTTGGGAGACAGTTTATTTTGTAATATTGTACTGCTCTCCTCTATCAGCTCCATAATTTCAAATTCCAGAAGCTTTCTCTTCTTTGATATCACGTCCTTAGAAAATCTTGCATAGTTTAAAATCTGCCTTATTGCATCTATGAACAGGATATTGATGTGGCGTTTCTTTAGCAAATCCAGAAACTTCTCAAACTGTTGGTCTAACTTTTTTTTTTTCAACATTTGTGAGAATGGGATGGAAAGTACATATTCTCTGACAGAAGCAGTTGCCTTAACTTGTGGATTGTCTGAATTATCTTTCAAATTTTTCTTAGTTAATTTTTTTGACTCGTTCACTTGCTTCTCATCTGATGTAGGCACTTTGTTCATGATTGTAATTGGTATTCTGACTGTAATCTCAGACAACTGTACTCCACTTCTTGTTGTGATTGTTTACACGAATGGATCATCAATTATTTCATTCTCGAAAATACTTATGTCCATTACCTGCTCTTTACGATTAATCTCAATATTGCTTGGTAGGGTACCTGGTGCTCTGCCTGATATAGCAAGTGTCATCTATCCCATCCGAATATTGATTATTTTCTTAGCACTAATCCCTTTGTAAATAGTCAACTTGTTCAGTATCATGTGCAAGAATTGGACAACCTACTGTCATGTTATCTACTCTGCATTCTTCGTAACTTGTTGGCTTAGGTTGTACTGCATTGGCTGACTGTGACATGTTTTCAACCTTATGAACCAAAGAGTCAATTTTTGCAAATAACGCTGCATAAGTGTCTATCTCATAAACTCCTAGTACCTTCTTGTGACCAAACCACTCAGAAGCCCACATAGCGGAAGTAAAAGCCACTCTCTAAAAAAACTCCAAGGTTTCATCAATTTTTTTCATGGATAAGGAACCATTAGATTATGAGTCTACCATACTTTTGTAAGATGGAAGTAGATCTACAGCCCTTTACTAATGTCTTGATAAAGACACTTCCGAATTATGTTCTTGAATCTATTCCAAAACTCATCAAAGGATTCGGTTTCTCTTTTACGGAATATGGATATGTCATACTTCAACTTTATTATCTTCACTGGTGAAAAGAATTTAGTGCAGAATTTTTTAACCAAATCATTCCAAGTAGAGTTACTAGCAATGGGTTGTGAGTCCAACCATTCAAAGGCTTTATCATGTAGAGTATGTGGGAATAATCTCAATGTGATAGCATCATCTAAAACATCTTGATATTTAAAGTGTGACATACCTTCGAAAATCGAGAGACGTGTGTGTGGATTTCATCAATCCTGCCGTAGAATTGATGTCCATTCTGGAATAAAATGGATGACATTGGTCTTCAACTGAAAATTTAGATGTCCAAAAAGAGGATAAATGATGCTAGATTGACTCTGAATAATTTGTAGTCATGAAGTCCCTTAGCATATTTCCTTAATTGACTACTACCTCTCCATTCACTTGGATAATGGAATTATTCTGTGCATCAGCCATCTTTTGGTGTGCTTCTCTTGCTTTTCTTTGCCTATAATTACAAGTATGTTCGATTTTTGGATCAGCAGATATAAGTTCACCGTTTTCCGAATCTCGCATAAAATGCCTAAAAGAGAAAATAGAAGTACTGGAATACATTGAAATAGAGAAATAAAATAAAATAAAATAATTAAATTCGTATTAGTGCCAAAATAAATGAATTTAAATTTGAATATAATCCCTGACATCGGCGTCAAAATTTATCATGAAAATATTTGTTCTCTTAAATACCGCAAGTGCATGATTCGTTAACAAGTAGTAAAATTGATTTTGAGTACAAGTATCGTTTCCATAGAAATTGTACTAGTTCAAATTTGAATTAACTTAAGATATCTGAATGAGGGCTTGTCTGAGACCAATTTTTGTGAAAATAATAATAATAATAATGATAATAATAATAATAATAATAATAAATGCATTTTTGAGTAGTGCATTAATGGAAATGTGTGGTTAAGAAATAAGGAAAATTTTTGAATTTGTGTGTAATAATATTTTATTGAAGAATGTTTGATTGAAATTAGGTCAAAACACTGTTCATTAATGCATTTTTTTTTTTTAAATGAGTCTCAAACAAGGGCTAAATGCACAAAACGCACTTATCATTAGACCTTAATTTACCATTTGCACAACCACCATCAAGAACAAGCCCATCTCCATGAGCCTTAGTTTCAATGAGATGTTTTATCTTTTTCTTTGAATATAGAGTATCATAAACTTCTTCAATTGTAAGATCACGACTATATAAAATCTTATTTTTAAACAACAAACATGATGTGGATAAAAACACAACAAAATCAATATCATATAAACGAGCATTGCTCGCTTCCTAATCTGCTACAACGAAAATCTTGTTCTACGATCTGATAGTGGAACATCAAAGTTCATGGTTGCCATCATAAAAGAACAAGCTAAGCTTTTTAACTTGATCAAAACCTTAACCTCCTAAGCATTTTCAAGCATTTGGCTTTGATACCAATTTGTTGTGAAAAACGGAGATATCGAGGAATTTTGATACCAATTTGTTGAAGAAAACATGAGATTATAGGTACGATATAAAGTAATTGATCATGAACTCACAAGAAAAATAGAATTTACAGAGTAAAGAAGATTTCAATAAATTATGGAGAAACAATTACAATGATTTATGTTTACAATTTGTCTAACTAATAATGAGGATAAACAAACCTCCAATAAAGTTAAANTCTTATTCCCAATAGGGTTCCAAGTAGAACTTCAATTAAATTTCGCCAACTAAACTTAGCCCCTATTTGGGTCACATTAAAATTTTCATTCTCATTCTTCTACTTATTTTCAACCACACATTTTTCAATAAAATAATATTTTTCATCACATCAATAACTTTTCTTTCTTTTGTTGTCTTTCTTTTTCAACAACACATTCTTCATCAATTTACTATTTTAAAATACATTCTTTCAAAATAATGTGGTTCAAACACACCCTAAATGGGGTTTTATAATAGTATTCCAAATAGATTTTTTTCTTAATATGCACTTTAATTAAATCTCTCAATTATTTTCAATAAAGAATTTGGATCACACCAAAATTCTAACAGATTTTTTTGGAGGAAAAAAGGCATTTCCTTTAAGCACTTTATTGAAGTAGTCATTTTCATTGATAATTCACTGAAAGAAACTTTCACTTAATTATGCATTGCCAAAAAATGTAGGGTCAAAGACCTTTAAGTGATCGACTCGATCCCCAACTTGACCTTTAGTTTGACTGGTTGAGTTCACGCCAACTCTGCGTGGATATCCTTTTGTTCACACAGAACTCATAAATCGAGCTTCAAATATTCATTTCTTACCTTCATTTATCCCTTTCAAATCACCACAATTACTTGTGCACATGGCCAACCTGTGAATATCCAAAATTGTATTTTGTAAGTATCAGAATTTATTATAATTGCCTCCAAATCAAGTTACTTATATAAAGATCCTCGTGAAAAAAGAAACAAATGACAATGCTAGTGTTTTTCACGGTTTGGAATTCAAGGAACGCATGAAGTTAGTATGCATAGACATTTTGAATTTAATGGAACACATGATATTTAGTTATTTTTGAAGAATATTTAGATTTATTTTATTTTTTCTACTGCTGGGCCTTCTCTGTTCTTTCTCTCAAAAATTGGTAATCTAAACAGTGCTTACAACATAATCCAAGGGTGTTTATGATCTATTTTTATCACAACTATTCATATTTAAGTAGGGGGTATTATGCCTTAGATTTGATATTGATCCTTGACACTAGGTCTTATCTCGAAAATTATATAAAGAGATGTTTCAATAAATAAATTTGGAAGTACTCTGAACTTTATTATTGTTTATCATGGGTGTTTACGAATTTGAGATGCCAAAAAGTGTCTGATTCCTAAAGAGAATTGGGCAAAGAAAAGACAACTAATTCATTTCCTTTAAATAAGTATTGTATAGACAGGACAGTATGTTATAGTATTATGAAGAAAGGAAACAAATATTTTGTACATTTACATTAGTTCAGCTCGATCTTGTATTGCATATCAAACATCTCTTGATAAATCTTTGGTCATCATCGGTCGCCATTGCCTATTTCTGTCCAATTTTCCTTTGCTTCACCAACCAAACCTGTAGTACAAACTAAGAAGGTTGTGGAGTCAGGAGAGTGCAGCATTCATGAATGGTTGTTTATAATGGGAGCCATTAAATATTTGTATTCTATCCTTGGTTTCACGGATCGTAAGTTTGGCTCCCGAGGTATTACGCCTCAAGGCCGCCCTCCCCTCATTCTGAGGCCGGCAAGCTCGAACAACTGGCACACACGCACGCTATGAGTAGGATGTTAGGGAGAATACATGCATATGATCACATCATTAGTGCACTCTTTGGTAAAATAGGCCTCACGCCTAGTTGTTAGCGTGCTTGCCGTGCCGAATGGGGAGATAAGCATTCTCACTGCGTGACATTCTCCCCCATTCGAATTCGCTTACGTCCTCGTAGCGAGAAGTGAGTTTTGCATCAACACGCATTCGTCTCATTGCAAGAATAACAACGGCACCACCTCCAAATGGACGGGCATTCACAAACCCGCAGTAACACGTACTTACCGCCTCCGACACCAACCTTCACCCTATGCCCCTCTGAGCATTAGTACCTCGGATGGACGGCCTTCAAACCGCAGCGCCTCAGCACATGTCGAAGAGAAAACACAATCTTCATTATTGTGTCCTGCAATGTGCGTTCCTCAAAACTCCTTGAAAGGTACATAGGCAATTGCACAATGCTGCCCTTTTCATCGGTCCTCCCCATAGCTTTCTTCATCGTGTTCCGCCAGCTTGTCGACACGATCTGTGGCCCAAAATCTTTTCTCTGCAAGAACACACGACATTGTCCCATAACAACGCATGCTCGAACGGTCCCGCTCTGATACCAACTTTCACAGATCGCAGATTTGGCTCCAAAGGTATTACATCTCAAGACCGCCCTCCCCTCATTCTGAGGCCGGTAAGCTTGAACAACTGGCACACACGCACGCTATGAGTAGGATGTTAGGGAGAACACCTGCATATGATCACATCATTAGTGCACTCTTTGGTAAAATAGGTCTCACGCCTAGTTGTTAACGTGCTTGCCGTGTCGAATGTGGAGATAAGCATTCTCACTACGTGACACTTGGACCAACTAACATATAACTACTGCTTTGTGTGGTGCATATATTCCAAAATAAAGTTTCTTTAATCTTCTTTCAAACAGAAGTACATTCTGAAAGGGAAAGCGCAGCATTAACTTTGAATTAAACAATCACCAGATCAAATTATTATTGGACGAGTTATCCACATTCCATTTGATGGTCATGATCAGCCTCAAATTGAAAGTTAAGTATAGTAATTGTAACATAAGGTACGTATAAAAAATGCTAAACGACCCTGTAGCTTCATACATGGTAAATACTCTAATCTCAGAACTTTCGTATCTCAGTTATGCCGTATTTATTTTTATCCAAGCTTCTATTTAAACTGCTATGGTAAACAAATATAGCATGTTTGGTACGAAAAATTCATAGCACTGTTGCACTGAACATTATTAGAGCTTGTTTGGGAGAGAATTGTCTAAACATATTTTTTCCAAACTCTTTTTCAACAACATATTCTCAAAAAACATTATTTTTCATGACGTCACAATAACTTTTTTTCTATTTTTTAGCTACTAGTTCTCCAAAAAAATTCATTTTTCCCCAAGAAAAAATTATCCCAAACAACCACTTAATAGAGAGCACGAGTTAAAATTTTGTTGAGTCTAAAACTATGTATCAAACATGTACCAAGTGACACAACTTACATATCTCATTATTGTTCAAATGAGTTATTCACGTTTCGTTTGATTATTAGAGATATATCAAAAGTTAAAACAATACCGGTTCTAGCGATTTTCGAGAGAAAAAGATCCGAGAACTGAACATAAAGTACCCAAAAGAACTCGAAGGACCCCATATACCTTCCTTACTAGACATTTTTCTCTAACCTTGTATTAATTACATATGTCGTGTGTATGTATATAACGCACATAACCTACCCAATTTTGGCTACAAGGGCCATTTTCACTATTTATGACAAATTGACAAGACCTTAGATTAGGGTTCATGAGCTCCCACTCCCCTTGTGGGTCTAGGCTAAAAAATATAGCTTGCATTATTGGCTAACAAATGAAAGGGCAGTCTCAGAATTTCATGTCCTCTCCAAAAACAACAATATTTGCAAAAACATAAAATCTTTTGGTCCTAAAAGCAAAGCCAATCCGTGAATGCTTATGGGCTTCGATTGGCCACACATTTTTCATATACAGATAGATACAAACAAAAAGTGACAAGAAATTTTTGTTTTTACTTAAATTTATGAATGGAAATGACATATGCACATAATAGATACAAGAAGTTCCAACTGAAGATTCACATGCTCAACAACAACCATAGATATCAGTGGAAGCAATGTTTTGTTACTGGTCAAAGTGTGTTGCATACTTTGGAGCTTATGAGACACTGTATTTATTGTGAGAAAGCGAATATAGATTAATCCGATTCGGCACGTAGTTACTTGAGACGTTTCAACTAAATGGACACAGCACAATAATTGTCGACATATCTTATCGGGTTTTGAAACTGGCCAAGAAGTAACGCAAGTAAAGTTTTGTTTCTATTTTATATTAGTTTGTAGAACTAATCAGTTGAATTTGACATGGCAATCAATTGCATATTTTCTGCACACATCCAACTACACTGATCATGGAAAAATTATGTGATATTTTACCTTTGTACAACCACGTTTTAGAAATAAAGTGCCTAGTTGTAGTCATTTCATTTTTATTGGTTCACCTTGCATAGAATATGTTATATGGAACATTACAAAAAGGCTATGTACTAATTCAATTCACCATGTATCACCCAAAATTAAGTCTGAAATCCACTCCAAGCCCAATCGATAGTGTCCACCAACATTTCATGCAAAATCATGTATTATTTACCCATTCCATGAAAATGCTCGTGGCATATATTGACTCGAACATAGGACATTTAGCTCTTATACCAATTGATGTATAGTATTGTCAACACTTTGTCAAAAGTTATAGTTCATGTGCACTAATGCAATTCTTTTTGTATCACTCAAAATCAAGCTTGAAAATCCACCCCAAGCCTAGTTTGTTCAGTCCACTCTTGTTTCAAACATACTCTTACATTATCCACTCACTCCACGAACACACGTGATCTTTAGCTCTAATAGTAACTAATTTAAGGTATTGTCATCACTCAATCCAAAAGTTATAGCTCATGACACTTCTTGAATTCACCATATATTACCTAGAATTAAGAACGGAAATCTACCACAAGTCCAGTTGATGGAGTCCAGACACATTTTCAAGTATGCTCTTGCATTTTCGTAGAACACCAGCCATGAAATACAATTGCTCGTTTGAGTTTTAAACGAATTAAGTTGCTCGTTTTCATATTTGTTTAATGTATGATTTTTCCCTACAAATAAAATAAGCTGAAATTTGAATAAACATCTTCTCTTTGAATTAAAGAAGAGTATTTGCATCTTGGAACATCATCAAGAGCTTCTAAACTCTGTGTTAACTTGAGTTCTGGTAGTTAAGACATTCACCTACATTCAGCCTTTGTATATCTAGAATTTCCCCTTGAGTCGGTCTATAATGTGATGACCAAAAACATATTTATTATTCGCAATCACTAGTTTCAATATAGTGTACCATGCTAATATGGCTTGCTTCTATTACTCAAATCTAGATTGTACGGAAATCAACTTCTAAGATGCTAGCGTTTTTGTTTCAGGCACATTTTCGTCTTGAAAACTCATTAAGCTCGTGTTTGGTACTGTTAAAATATCTTATTATAAAATATAAATCAAAGTCAATAATTAATTTTAATTACAGATTTTATATAACTCACAACTTTTTAACCACATGTTCCATCATTTTATTTTTTTTTATCAAAATCTACTAAAATTCTGATTTTAATCTATATTAAATAAGGACTAAATGTTCCTATTTCTTAAATAAAATTTGAAAATTTTGAAAAAACTTTATACGAACTCTTGACCGAAGAATGTTTTGCAAGTGTTAAAAAATAATTGCTAAAGTCAAAACAACTTTTTGAAACCCATAAATAGTACACTCATTTCTTCTTTTTAGCCTTTGTTTGGTGTATATTAAAATCAGATTTTAATAAATTTTGATAAAAATTAATGAAACGTGTGATTGAAAAATTGTAGATTCCATTAAATGTGCAGTTAAAAATAATTTATTGACTTTGACTTAAGATAAAAATTTGATTTTAATCTATACTAAACAGGACAAAACCATTTAAAAAGACCTGCCAAACAATATTCACCTTTTTTAGTCTTCAATTAAGAATTAGCTTAATTCTAGGCTTCAACTACAAATTTACATATTTGTTTCATGCTTTAATTCTTGTACTACAATTTATTATATTTGAATTAATATTAAACAGTTTTTTTAAAATTATAAACATTTCGTGTCCTACCTATTACAGAAAGTGTTTTTCATCATTTTGTCGTGTGACTTTTTACTTTCCTGTTTTTCGGACATGTTGATATGTTAAGAATAAATATGAAAATAATAACCAACACCTAAGATAAAATATTAAAACTCAATGCATTGATTGAACTAATTCAGATCTGCGGAAACAGCTTTTACATTCAGAGTACAACTATAATGTACCATGAAAAGAACTCTTTTCAGTTTGCACGTGCAATCAAGATGATTTTCTTATATAATAAATTTAAATAAATACATTTAACAACATAACAAGCTAGAATCGATAACTGAAAATAACGTACATTTTGATTGATAGTTTCCATCTAGTCGAGATCTACGTGCACCTAAATTTAAAGTTTGATGGGAACTCGTGCAACAGAGTGGCACCTTTTGGAAACCTTAGCTACAGATTTTCGTAATAATCTTGTGGTAAAACATACTAATCACATTTATCCTTTGGATTTTGCTATATAAATATTTAGGGTACGTTCTCTTTATCGTTTTAAAATCTTTTTCTATTTTTAATTTTCTAAAACAATGAAAACCCTTTATCTTTCTTCTTTTCGAAAACGCATTTTTGAAAATAAGTTTAAAATTTACAAAGAAAACTCAAAACGACAAATTTGTCGGTTTGGATATTTTATGTTAAAACCAAGCCAAAATTTTTAAAATGCGTTTTGAGTGTTTTTGATTTTCTTTGTCACCCGGACCACCACCATCGCCACTGCCGCCTGAAACCAAAACCACCATTGTAGCGTCGCGATAGAAAATCAAGAAAAATAGCCGCCGACTACCACCATCGCCGCCTGCACCAACCACTTTCGTTGCCTGAAACCAAAACCATCACTGCAGCAGAACACCACCAATCACTAAATTGTAGCATAACACCACTACAACCATCACCAACCACCAAATCGTAGCAGACCGCAGCAGAACTACCACTATACCCAACCCAACCATTCGCAGCAACCGCACCATTCTCACCATTGTTCTCAGCAACCGGAAACACCCAAATCCCACCACCAATCTAAAATAGTGACATTACGTTCGCAGTAGCGTCGTCGTTTCCAAAATTGAACCCACCATCGTTCCCAAAATCGCACTCAACCTACCGTTCGCAGCAGCAACCACACCCAACCCAAATCACCGCCTAAAAAAAAGGAGGGGAGAGGAAGATAGTGAGAGTGACGACAGAGAGGGAATGAAGAGAGAGAGACAAGAGAGAGGGGAGGGAAGGGAAATATCGAAAGTAAACGCATTTTGGGTTTTTTAATTTTTGAAAACAATTTTTCAAAATGGCAAAAAGAACACATTTTCAACAATCTCAAAATGGATACTCAAAACATAAAACTCAAAATGAATTCAAAATTCAAAACATAAAACTAAAATACAAAGAGAACAGCCCTTTAGTCTCTAATATTAAACTCAAAAGTTCATATTATTTTGGCATTTCAAAAGGAGTTGCACTTGTATAAATAGATAAAGTCATCAAAGACGCAAAGCTTTCCCCTGTTTTCATATGCAAAGAATATGGCGTAAATTATTCATCTCATTTTTAAAATGAGCAAACTCTTCAATAGTCGAGAATAAGTGAGACGGGGGTAGGTTTAAGGATAGAAGAAAAGGCGTGACATACAAAGTCGAGGAAATATTTTGCCAGCAGATTTGTTAGAGGGAAGAGAAACAATTTGCCTATTTACTTGCATCACTACTAACTGGTAAGGACAATTTTCTTATTCGACCAAGTTCTAACTAGCAATATGTCTAAAACAATTTTTTAAAATGTCTAAAAGAACACATTTTCAATAATCTAAAAATAGACACTCAAAATGCAAAATTAAAAACACAAAAAGAACGACCTCTAAATTATTGCGAGCAATGTCCAAATATTGTTGAGTGTCATTTTGAATTTCGTAGAGTAAAATTATTATTATGTATTTATCGAACTGATTATGATGTTTACTAATAATGTGATTATAGAGTTGAAATGTTAAATAATAATGTAGCTTAATCTACTATGTGAAGATGTGACAACATCGTTTTAATTTCATTTTTAATCTAAATTTTTTTTTTTTAAAACAAAAACAAACAACTTACTGTAGAGCATAAAATTTAAATAATCTTACTAGTATGTAGTCCAGGGCATTTTGTTATACAATATTACACAAGGTATGTCTAATATAACTTACTAAAGAAGTTCAAATTTAGTCCATTTAAAATTCGATTTCTACTTATAATAAATTTAAATAAGTCTAAACTAATAAAAAAATATATAGTTTAAAATTTACTGCATAAAAATATGTAGAGGTATAAACTCTACTGAAATATTTTAGTGATAAACTTTCATATCACTTAAATGTAAAAATAATAATCAATATATAAGAACTTCAAAATTTTGAGTTGACCTTTTTAATTAATATGGTATTAGAGCCTGAAAATTTTCAATAAACCTATGTTTGAGCTACATTAAAATTTCATTCTCATTTTTCTACTCATTTTTAACTACACATTCTTCAATATTTTCCTTTTTTTTACCTACACATTCTCCATCAATCTACTATTCCAAAATACATTCTTCCAGAGTAATTTGATCCATCTAAAACCAAATAAGCCTCCATCTTGTTGGCACGCATTAAGTGTACAATTCTACACCGATTTAAGCCCTTGTTTGATTTTCATTATTTTCAAAATATAATTTTCTTTCTTTTCTTTTCAACCACATCTTCAATAAAATAATATTACATACAAACCCAAAATTATTTTTATTTTTCTACCACACATTCTTCATTAATCTATTATTCCAAAATGCATTTTAAAAAAAAATGGGACTCAAACATGTTCTAAATTTTAAAAGAACAATCAACATTTATAGACTTGATTTACTCTCAATAATGCTGACATCTTAACGTATAACTAACTCCTCAACGAGAAATAAGTTTTCTTGAACCTTAGCTAGAGCGCTACGTACTAGATATCTCAAGGTTCGACTCTATGTTGTTCTTATATATTTCTATCTTCACATTCCATTTCACTCGTTCAAACTATGCAACACTTATCCATAGCTTCGCTCGCAGATTGTAGGACCAAGACAGCCCATATTTTAGACATGAATAAAATGTCATACTCATTGTCGAATATGCTACAACAAAGATTGTGTGATGACCAATTTTTTGAAAAAAGTGCAAAAGGAACCCTAATTATCCCTACTTCACGTGATCGAAGTAAAAGTTCACGAGCATGTTAACAAAAGAAGACGGCTACTCATTTTCTCCTCTCTCTCCAAATGTCCAATTATTTTATTTTATTTTATTTTTTCATTAATGGGGTTCACAAATGTAGACATATCAACTATTGAAGAATATTGTCTGAGTATACTAAAACCAGTACAATTTTTAATTCTGGGTTTAAATATTGTACATGTCCTCAAGTATGGGATAAGTATATAGGCGAAATTGATTTAATGGGGAACAGAATAAATAGGAGGTATTTGAAGGACAGATAAGCAAATTAATATATATGAAAAATAAAATATTTTGAAATTATAGTTTTAAAAATGTTAAAGTTTGATTCAAATCTCTATTGATTGTTAGGTACAACTAAGTTTTATGAGAATTCTTCATACATATTTGTTTGACAGGCTCGTGTAAAAGTTAAAATAGTTAGACACGAGATAATTTTATTTTTATTTTTTTATCTTTAAAATGTAGCTTTGTTTAAGGTAAATTCTTTTCATCCAACGTTCGATACTTGCACAAATTCCATAAATTTATGGCAGCAAGATTTGAGGGATGCATGTGCCACGTGAATTAACGTGTTGAATATGAATTATACATAGATAAATAAATTTGCATTCTTTAAAATCCAATGTATTTTCCTTATTTTTCTCAAACAAATTGCCTAGTTTATTTTCAATTTTGCTTTTGTTTAATCATTAATATTATATAATTTTCCAAATTCACATGAATATATGGTAAACTCTACATGCAATTTCTGCATGTGAGAGTTGACATGTGTTGAAGGGTAGTGTCAGCAGAGGTCAAAGTCCCAAGGAATTGAAGAAAATGAGATGTGGCTCACAAACAGTACCATATCTGTGAATTTTGCGCAACAGATATAATGATGGAGACACATTTGTCTATTATATATTCTATTAATTAGTGTAAACGCATAAGTTTTTTTTTTTTTTCCAAAAATTTTGAATTTGCAATGTTGGTCTTCAATGCATTATTCGAGTTGATTTCCAATTTTAAATGAGATACAACTGAGCATTAACAAAATTAGTTCTTAATGATAAAAAAAAAAATCTAAATTAATCTCGTTATATTATCAAAAAGCGTCGCATGAGTCTCAAACATGAGAAAGAAAATCTAGTTTTGGGAAAATTGGATATATGGGGATCGATAATTTTATTATTAGGGACTAGTTGTATAACTATAATGAAATATTCACGACTAAGTTACTAAGCCCTTGTTTGATGAAAAATAAAATCAAGATTTTAATCTAAATCAAGTAGCAATTAATTTAATTACATTTTTCATGGGATTCACAATTTTCAACTACACAATTCATCAACTTCTATCAAAATCTACTGAAAATTTAATTTTAATTCCCATCAAACAGATGCTAAATGTTGTAGACTAACTTGCTTATCGGCCAATAGGTTGAATACCAATAGTTCAATGTTATATGATGCAATTAAAATATTATTTATGTCGCCAATTCCAAATGACTTGTCTTCATCCTACCTTATTTTCTTTGAACTACACTGAGAAGAAAATCAGCCAATTTTGAAAGCACAAAGCACGATTTATCTAATTATTTTTGTATTAAACCTGCATGAATTCGAGTGTTTCATCTTCAAAACGTAGTACAAAATCCTTACAGCAGAATTCTATAAATAAAAAATAAAAAAATCCCAAATATCACTGTATTTTGTCCACAAGTATTTCAAGAAATTAACTTTTACCCCCGTGCCCAAAAAAATTATTCATCTTAAGGCATCAATCCAAAAAAGGGCTTCAAAAATGTCATCATTTTGATTTTTTAATTTTCGGAAAACTACTGCATTATTGTACTAATGTACTTGGCACAGTTGTTTTTTTTTTTTTTTTTTTTT
>CAIGRB010037214.1:0-12434 GCA_903798255.1 Fraxinus quadrangulata | reverse complement strand
CTAGACACACTTTGTGGATAAATTTCGATATCACTATTCAAATAAGTTTGTATATGCGGGGTTACGTGAGCTGTCAAAGTCAATTGTTTCTGAAAGATTCATCTATATGGGGCGATGGCAAATTAGTTAAGGTTGATGCTATAAGGGCTTAAGGTTATCATTAAAGACTGGTTATTACTTGGATTTGAAAGAGACATTTGCGGTACTGTCTTTTTAGATGAAATTTGGTTTCTATTTCTATATTCGATAAATTTGGTTACTCCTGTTCAATTTGAAATAGTCAATTTGATCTTTTCCTTAATTCAAATATTGTGGGTACCAGTTCTTTATCCGGTTGCAATAACTTATATTTGTTTATACAGTTGCCTATCATAAAGAAACATTGTATGTGAATTCACGTAGTATTGAATATAAATCAACGAATGAGAATGCTGCTTTATTATGGCACAAGCGATTATGTAGCATCTCTCAAAAGAGAATGGAAAATCTTGTGTTATAATGAATTCTTGATTCCCTTAATTTTTCAGGCTTAAGTTTTATATTAATTATATTAAGGGAAAACAAACAAACATGGAGAGATTAGGTGACAGTAGGACTTTAGACGTCTTATAATTAATTCATACAGATATCTGTAGGCCATTCACTTCGATTTCTTGGAATGGTCAACGGTCATTTATTAAGTTTATAGATGAATTTGTCTTACTATGACTACCTATATCTTATTTATGAGAAATTTCAAATACTGGACATGTTCAAAGAATACAAGACTAATGTTGAAAATCTACTCAGTAAAAGAATTTAACAAGTTAGATCTTGCCATAATGGTAAATACTATGACAGATATGATGGACTAGGAGGACAAAGTCCAGAGCCTTTTGCTAAATTCCTAGAGAAATGTGAAATCGTCCACAATATATCTAGATTTCTCTAGATAAAAGCACTAAAAATTGCTCCTTAAATTCTCAACAAAATTCCTAGTAAAGCAATTGTTAAGGGGTTACATATTTTTTTAAAACATCCCACTATTAGGTCAATTTTCGAAATGAAAAATGTTCGATTCCTTGAAGATGTAGAGTTTGCGCGGGGAGATATAAGGTTAATGATTTTGTCTTGGATGAAGAATATGAATATATTTTTTCTATTGCAATTGACAATTATCAGGTTCAGAGACAAATTCTTGCTCCAAATCTTGTTCAAAAAGCAATTTCGGATCAAGATAATATTACAAAATCCCTCATACACAGTAAAGAGATTGTTCCAGAAGAACAAACTCAGCAACCTCAAGAACAAATGGCATTAAGGAGATCCACTAAGGAAATGAGAAATACAATTTCGAATAACTTTATAATATTTCTCCAGAACATAAGGATGACATTTGATTGATGGAAGAAGATCTTATCAACTTTTATCAAGCAATGAAAAGTAATAATTCTCGAAAGTGGATTGATGCTATGGATGAGGAAATAAAGTCCATAAAAGACAATGATGTTTGAGAACTTGTCTTATTACCTGAAGCTACGAACTACCCATTGGTTGCAAATGGATATATAAAATCAAGAGCGATTCGAATGGTAATGTAAAAAGATATGAGCGTCTTGTTGTAAAATGCTTTACTCAAAGGGAGGCATCGATTACAAAGAGACTTTCTCTCCAATTTCAATGAAAGACTCTTTCAGGATTATAATGGCACTTTTGCATTTTGACCTTGAGCTCATCAGATGGATGTAACGATGGCGTTTCTTAATGGTGACATTGATGAGACAATATATATGGTGCAACCAGAAAACTTTGTGTCAGGAGACTCAAAGAAAATAGTTTGCAAATTAAAGAAATCCATCTATGAGTTTAAGCAGGCTTCCAGTTGAGGTATCATAAATTTCATCAAACAATTATCTCATTTGGTTTTGAGATGAATTCAGTTGATGATTCTGTATATCACAAGTTTAGTGGGAGTAAGTATATTTTTTTGTATTATATGTCGATAACATATAGTTTGTTTGCAATGATATAAACTTATTGCATGAAATCAAGAAAATTCTGTCATGGAATTTTGAAATAAAAAATCTTGGTGATACCTATTTTGTATTAAGGATATAGATATACAAGAATTGTTCTTGGTATATTTTTGAATTATCACAAAAGAGTTGTATCGATAAGGTTCTTAAGAGATTTGAAATGCAGATAAGTAATTCAGGTGATACCTCTATTGCTAAGGGAGAGAAGTTAAGTCTCAATTAATGCTCCAAATGATAAATTTAAAGAAAAGGAAATACAGAAAATTCCCTATACTTCGGTTGTTGGAAATTTAATGTATACTCAGGTTTGCACACATTCGGATATAGCATTCATTGTTAGAATACTCAACGAATATTTAATTAACTCTGGGATGAAAATTTGGATAGCAGTCATTATGTTATTCGGTATCTATAGAGAACTAAGGATTATATGATCACATTCAGGAAAATCAGACCAATTGGAGATCATTGGATATTCTGATTCTAATCATGGAATATGATTGCAAACTATTGTCACAATGCTGCATAGTTTGGACAGGTTTGAAAGACCATTGTAGTTATTCTATAACAATAGCAGTCTTGTATTCCAGCAGGAGTCTGATAATGTCAAAGTTTATAGACATTAAGTTCATAGTTGTCAATGTAAGAATTCAGAGTTGTTAGATTTTTATAAAACATATTAGGACAAACTCCATAATTGATCCATTTACTAAATGGCTACTGATAAATATAGATTTTATACTTATTTGTCGCTAAATTATGATATTTTGTTATCTTATGAATTAAATTCTACCTAATTTATGTTAAAATGTCGTTTGTAGGTAAAACTTTATTTTTAATGAAGAATTGAAAAAAAGAATACAAAACAGCGAAAAATGGCAAAAACCCAAAGTGCGAGGACTAAATAGGCATGCGCTGCACAAATAAATTTATTTTAATGATCAACTTGCAGTACANATGATCAACTTGCAATACACAAAAGAATTGAGGATTTGGAAAGAAGAATTAATTTAATTTGGTATTGGAAGTTAATTGAGCTTCAAATTGAATTTCTAAATGGACCAAATTTAGGTTATATATATTTATATAAATATATACACACACCGTTCTCGACAGTAGAAGAGAGCAGTAGCTGATTGAAAAAGAAAAAAATGAGGAGAAGAGAAAGTCAGAGATAAGCTACTAGAAGAAAAAGACAAGGGCTGAATTCTTCAAATTATATATATACATACGAGGCAGCCAACTGAGAAAAGGAAAGAGGAAAAGAAAAAGTCAATTCTAGCGGCTGAATTGGGAAAAAACTGAGGCAACCATTCTGGGAACAAAAAGTGGAGAAAATTTAGATATTAATATTATATTTTCACGCATCGGAATCGGCTTTTCTGGGAAAGAAAAAGGACGCAGCTTCAACTGGAATTAATCACGTTTCCACTTTTGCGTGTTTAATTTCAAAATTATGCATGGCTAAATATTTTTATGTTAGGATGAATGATGTAGTTTAGATTTTTATTATATATTTAATTTCAAATTTTTCATGTCATTTTAATATTTGTTAATTAATTATTGTGTTTGTAATGCTTTAATTGTTTGCGCAATAATTAATTGATTTAGGAATAATACTGAGACCGAGAGATGATGTATTTTTCTTGTTTGTGCAATAATTGACATAGACATTATAAGAGATCGAGAGATAATTATAAGTTATGCGATCTTTGTTGAATTCTCAAAGATAAACGCGTTCATATGTGTATGGATTTACATAGAGATATAGTCAGTTCGGGCATATAAATAGGATTAGTGTTGCTTGAGAGATCACTAAATACAATAGGTTAATTCGATCGTTGACATGTATAAAAATTGGTTAAATAAATTGAAATTAAATGTCTGGTAAATAACCTAAGTGAAATCGAAAATCCTAACTAACCAATCACGTAATTTTATCTCCTGTTTAATTTGTGTTTGTTACTTATTTAATAGTTGTCATTTATTTATTAGAATTTCGCTTAAAAAATAAAATTTGATTTGATCTTTAGTTACTATTTTAATTTAAATTGAACTAGGTTAGTTTAACAATTTATAGTAAATAGTAGTCTCTGTGGGACGATATTCGGACTTAACAAATCCACTTTATTATTTGTTACGATCCGTACACTTACGAAATTTTATCGAACAAGTTTTTGACGCCGCTACCGGGGATTAGTTTATTTGCTTTAAATTTTTAGTTAATTATAGTTTTAATTTAGAATTTTTTTCCTTTTTATTTTTGTGTGCTTTTGTTATCATTTTCGTTAGTAGTGTCCTTGCATGCAAAGTTCGAGAGTAGGTAATTTAGTATCATTTGATCCAAAAATAGAACGTACTTTTAACCATAGAATTAGGCAACAACAAAAGAATATCATGGCTGAATAAAACAGAGATGTCCAATCGGCACGGGTTGAACAATCAGTCGAGATTGATGAAGATGATTTGCCACTTCGACAATTTATCACACCACTTGTTGTACCAGATTAATCAAGTATCGTTTATCCTCCATTTGGACAACCAAACTTCCAACTGAGCACATATATTATTTTATTGTTCCAAAATGGAGTAACATTTTATGGAAAATCTCATGACAATCACATCTCACGCTTTTGGACATCTACCAAAACTATAATTTTCATGGAGTATCTGATGAAGCGATCAAGTTGAGACTTTTCCCGCATACACTCAGGGATGGAGCCAGAGAATGATTGGATGTCTTACCCGCTGGAAGCATTAGGATCTGGAATGATCTCGTACAAAAATTCGTCACAAAATATTTTTCACTATCGAAAGTAATTAAAATAAGACACGAGATATCCACTTTTCAGCAGGATGAATTAGAGAGTTTTCACGAAGCATGGGAAAGGTTTAAAGACTTGATCAGGAAGTTTCCTAATCACGGTGTTAAGAAAATTTGCAAGTTCAATACTTCTACACTGGTTTAAACCCATCACGTCGTATATTGGTGGATGCAGCTTCAAATGGATCTATCACATTAAAGTCACCGAAAGAAGTTGATGAATTATATGAGACGATGGTAGCCAACAATGTCTTATGGCCATCTGAAAGATCCATACATAAGAAGCACACAGGTCTCCATGAGGTGGATGCTTTCTTAGCATTATCAGTACAAATGTCAGCTTTGGAGAAGAAGGTTATAGATCACTTGACTATGAGAAATTCAGCTAAGGCAGTACAAACCAAATATTTGTTTTACGGTATATACGGTGGAGCTCATAAGAGTGGGGAATGTCATACGTCATCTCAAGAGATGGAGGAAGTCAACTATGCACAAAATTATCAACGCCAACAAAACAGCGCATTCAGCAATACATACAACCCAAGTTGGTGTAATCATCATAACTTCTTCTGGAGCAACAACCAAAATAATCAGTAGCAACCTCCCCCTGGTTTTCAACAGCAAGCGAAAAAATCATCTCTGGAAGATATCTTGGGTAAATTTATACAGAAGACCAACCAATACATGGTAAAGACCGAAACTACCTTACAAAATCATTCAGTAGCCATAAAGGGGTTGGAAACTCAAATATATCGTTGGCCCGTACTATCTCAAAAAGACCACAAGGAGCCCTACCAACAACACCGAAACTAATCCAATGGGACAAGTACAAGCAATTATAACAAGAAGTGAGGAACAACTACCTGAAATTAAAGTAAAAAGACCAGTAATAGAGACAAATAAAATGCCTACTTCAAATGAGAAGCAAGTGGAATGATCTGAAAAGTCAACTGGGAAAAATTTGAAAAAGAATTCAGATATACCACAGGCTAAGGCGACCGTTCCTATCAGAGAATATGTACTCCCAATTCCATTTCCACAGAGACTGCATAAAAATAAACTAGACAAATAGTTCTCTAAATTCATTGAAGTGTTTAAAAATCTGCACATCAACATTCCATTTGCGGATGCTCTACCACAAATGTCCAGCTACGAAAAATTCATAAAGGAAGTTCTCACTAACAAGAGAAAGCTGGAGAATTATGTGATCGTGATGCTAACAGAAGAGTGCAGTGCACTTCTACAGAATAAATTACCCCCTAAGTTCAAGGATTCAGAGTGTTTCACCATACTTTGTACCATAGGAGATAAATATTTGGAGCATGCTTTATATGATTTGGGAGCAAGCATAAACTTAATGCCATTATCTTTGTACAAGAAACTAGGAATTGGAGAGGTCAAAGCAACCACAATATCATTACATCTAGCTGACCGCTCTATAAAGCACCCAAGGGGCTTATTGAAAATGTATTAGTGAAGGTGGACAAATTCATCTATCCAGCAGATTTCATTGTACTAGATATGAAAGAAAATCTTGATATTTCAATCATTTTGGGAAGGCTATTCCTTGCTACGGGAAATACTTTGATTGATGTACACAAAGGACGATTAATTTTAAGACTGGAGGATGAGCAAGTCACTTTTAACGTCTTCAAATCAATGAAGTATCCATCTGAATCCAACTTTTGTTTCTAGATCAATATTATAGATAACTCCGTGGTAAAGTCAATTGCACATGAACATCTTACGGAACCATTGGAAGCGTGTCTAGTTCATTCCGAATCCAAAATAATAGAAAATCTTGAAATTTAGGAGTACATAAATTATTTGGATTCATCGCCACCTGTTGCATTCCCAAGGAGGCATCAATTTGAAGAGCTTGGTAAAGACCCTACTAAGCCATTGCCATCTATTCAACATCCACCAACTCTTGAGCTGAAACCTCTACCAACACATTTAAGTATGCCTATCTGGAGGAAACTTCTACATTGCCAGTCATCATTGCAAGCTCTATAACAGATGAGGAACAAAAGAAATTACTTAGGGTGCTCAGAGAACAAAAAACTGCAATTGGATGGTCCATCGCTGACATAAAGGGCATCAGTCCATCATTATGCATGCACAAGATTCTCATGAAAGATGACTTCAAACCATCAATTGAGCATCAAAGGAGATTGAATCCCAATATGAAAGAGGTGGTTCGGGCTGAAGTACTTAAACTTTTGGATGCAAGTACTATATACCCTATTTCTGATAGTAAGTGGTGAGCCCAGTGAAATAGTACCAAAGAAAGGAGGCATCACAGTAGTGAAAATGAAAATAATGAACTCATACCTACCAAAATAGTAACAGGATAGAGGGTCTGTATTAATTATCGAAAGTTAAACACTGCCACGAGAAAATATCACTTCCCTCTACCATTTATCGACCAGGTGCTGGAAAGATTAGCAGGACATTCTCATTATTATTTTTTTGGATGGATACTCAGGATACAACCAGATCTCAATAGCTCCTGAAGATCAAGAGAAGACAACATTTACATGTCCATACGGAACCTTTGCTTTCAGAAGGATGTCATTTGGTTTATGTAATGCACCGGCACAATTCAAAGATGTATGATGGCAATATTCTCGGACATGATTGAAAATTTATTGAGGTATATATGGATGATTTCTCAGTATTTGGATCTTCATTTGTTACATATCTTAAGAATCTAGCATTAGTTTTACAAAAGTGTGAAGAAAGCAATCGTGTTCTGAATTGGGAGAAGTGTCGCTTCATGGTTCAAGAGGGTATTGTATTAGGTCATCGAGTATCAAGTAAAGAATTGAGATTGACAAAACAAAAATTCAGGTAATTGAAAAATTGCCTCCACCTACTTCAATAAAGGGAATCAGAAGTTTATAGGTCATGCATGATTCTACAGAAGATTTATCAAGGATTTCTCGAATATTACTAATCCATTATGTAATCTGCTTGAGAAGGATGTCAAATTTCAGTTTACTGATGAGTGTTTGACAGCATTCAACATACTTAAGAAAACTTAGTAACTGCACCTATCATTGTAGTACCAAATTGGGATTTACCTTTCGAACTCATGTGTGATGCAAGTGACTTTGCAATTGGAGCAGTACTGGGTCAGAAAATAAATAAGACACTTCACATGATCTACTATACTAGTCGAACCTTCAACGATGTTCAAATCAACTATGCCACTACTGAAAAAGAGCTGCGGCAGTAGTTATTTATTTATTTTTATTTATTATTTTTTTAGACCAAAAGTCTTTCATGAGCATAATACTTATATGCGTGTTGCATCTTTTGATGATATGTCAGTTTAGTGGAAGTTTGTATTTGGATGTTGTCTATTTTAGACACATTTTTTATCCATAGATAATCGATTTATTTCAGAAATAAAGTATTCAGTTTAGTTCCACTCTGATTACAGTTTATGGTTGATCTCGTTAAAGAATAAAGTAGGACCAGTTGGAAATAGACATGTTTGGATCACATTACATGTAATTTTCATACTACACATCCACACTTGATCTATGTCATTTGATTGTATTAATATACGTGATCATTTATGTGTTTAGTTATGATACTTATAACAAAAATCGCTTTGATCCTATATTTATATAATCAATAGACGAGATTAGTTGGAGATACTTTTGGTTATCATAGCAAAAGTTTTGAGCTCATAAAGTTAATTGTATATAAATGTTATCTTAAAGTTAAGACCAAAATTAAAGTGATCTAATAAAGAATTAAGTGATTGGGCTTTGAGCATCTAAATAAAGTGTGGGGGCGGACTATACGTGTAGAAACCGGATCCATTAGGGTTTGTATTTGACGATGAGTCGAATACATATGGAAACTATATATAGGGTTATAATTCTCAATTCATATATGAAACTATCGTTCTTTGTGTCATCCCATCAACACAAGAATACAAAAAAAATATATTGAAGAGGAAGATCAATAAACCCACAATCAATAATCAATAATTAAGAAGAAGATTTGAAACAATTAAATTGAAGATTTAAAGATCAAAATTCAAGATTCATTACTTAAGATACAAATCAATGGATCAAGGTATGTTCCGTGTTAATTAAGTTTCTTGATGATTTGACATGAAGATCCTGACAATTATGTAAAGTTTATAAATGTTAAGTTTCATGAAAAATTTCAACAATATATCCTTGCATTGATTACGACGTACATTCTTGATTCCAATTCAATTCTCACGATCCCCTAACAGAGCAATGTCATCGCTATACATTTATAACAAGCTTCCGACGGACCCAGCACGGGTGGCCGCGGGGGCAGGACAGGTGCTGGGTCCGCCCCTGCATCTATATCTATAATCCATAATCTAAACTATATTAAAAGTCACTTAGAGTTGAAAATAATTTTTTGGACAGCAATGCTCTCATTAATATTTTGATAATTCTTGATTTGTCCCCTCAACTAATATTTTCATTAAACTCCCATTTAAATGCGCATGTATATATATACATATTTTTAGCATATACATGCATTCACCCAAGTAGATATTTGAATTATAATCTACGTGTCACCATTATTACCTTCACATTTTGCCTCCTATTCAAAAAATTAATTACCATGATTTAAACCGTAACACGACATATAATTTCCAATATAAACATTATATACGATTTCAAAATTTTATTTACACAGATGTTGTTCAAAAAATTATTTTCAATTCAAGTGACTTTTAATATCGTGTAATTATGAATTATAGATATAAATGTGTTAGGAAGTACAAAAAGGGTTTGAGTTTATTTAAATAGAGTTTAACTTCAATATGATACATTTAATCATTTGATTAAATGATTACAATAACAGTGAATTTTATTTATTTAAATTAAATAGGTAGGTACAATACATGTAATGTTTTAGTTAATTTAATGTATTATTTAATTGATTAGATCTTGTTTAATTGATTAGATTAGTATAATATAATAATATTTGGTTGGTTAAATGTACGTGTATTGAACCATAAAATAATTTGCTAATCACCATAAACAAAATAAGTTATACAAATCACGATAAAATAGAATAAATAATCCAAATAACAGAGAATAAAAAATTCAATTGAACTTTAAAAATCGAGATCCGTGTGAACATAGTTTCTTTAAAACATATTAGCTCTCTCATCGTAGGTGCTTGATTTCCGACACCAACAATACCATTTACCGTTTGAAATATGAATCGTAGTACCACCACACAACGTCACTCTCCAATTCCTTTTCATTTTTATAGTTCTTTGGAAAAAAAGAATGGAGACCGGGAAAAAAAATTCCGCTAAAAGGAAATCAAACACAAACATACAGAAACAAATAAAAAAAATGAGGGTTTGAAATTCTATTAGATAAAATATTCGTGAACAAATGTCGGTTTAACAAATATCGAATTTGCAACATATATCGAATATACAACTTATCATATATGTAACTTATCGGATATGTAATTAACATATCGTACCAAATATGTAACATACCGAATATGCAATTAATATATCATGCCGGATATGCAACTTACCGAATATGCAACTAACATACTGTATATGTACTAACATACCGGATATGCAGTTTACTATTATATCTATAATAATATCTCATTTATTACTATTGCATCTACAGTAACTACAATATGCCCCTTTTTATATAGCAAGCATGTGTGTGTGTGTTAAAAGAGAGGATGTCAAAATACTGTTATTTTTACACCTTTCATTTCACACCTAAACTGGTTTCTCACTATTCATTAACTGGGTTGTGTACTATTCATTCATAAATATCTCAGTGTGAAAAAAACAAAATTTCTATAATTGTTGACTAATTGGTATTTGAAAATATCCCTATTTCATTGTGGATTTGCTACAAACGTAAATATCCCTCCCTTTATCGCTTTCTGCTACTTTCGCTTAAATTTGCCGTAACAACATTCCTTACTACAAAAAATATATTACCATTATTCAACATGAAGCATAATACGTACACGAAAAATAGTAGAAGAAAATGAATTCTGGTTGATGTAATTTGTTTGGAAGTGATAACGGAGAGATGCGTGTGAGAAGAAGTAAAGAGGTATGGAAAATGCGTAAAGAAATGAAGAAAATTCGGTGCCTTGTCTCCGAAAAATTCGGAGACACCACCCGTGTGGTGACACGGGCACACCATGTCTCCTCACAATCCGGAGACATGGTGTGTGTCTCCATGAACTCCGCAATGTTTACTGATTTTTTTGTTTTTTCGTTTAGTCTTAAATATAGGGCAACACAATTGTATTTGAGTTCACTTTTGGCCTAAAATTCTACTGATGGAGACATACATTGTGTCTCCAAATTGTGCGGAGACACTGGGACATTAAACATAATTTACCATCTTCTATAGTTGAATTAAATTATTAATAGGTAAAATAATATTTATAGTTTTTGTAAAATGTAAATAAGTGGAATTTTTGGCCAAAAAAAATAAGAAATTAAAAAAAAAAAAGGTCACGGGTCAGAGACACTACTCAATGTCTCCATATTGTGCGAAGACGCCATGGTGTCTCCGCATAGACACCGCACACATGGTGTCTCCGCATGGAAGATGCATAAAGAATTGGAGAGAATTAGAAGACAAGGGCAGTGTCTCCGAATTTTTCAGAGACACGGCACACTTCGTGTCTCCGGATTGTACAAAGACACGGGTCGTGTCTTCGAATTTTTCGGAGACATGGACTCCAAATTTTTTGGAGACACGGAGTGCCTTGTCTCCGAAAAATTCGGAGACAACGCTCGTGTGCAGACATGGGCAAGCCATGTCTCCGCACAATCAGGAAACACAGTGTGTGTCTCCATGAACTCCAAAATGAGTATAAGATGTACATTTTAGAGTCCAACCAAATGAAAATATAAATATGACAAAATTTTGTGAAAAAAGCTATTTTTCTAGCATTTTAAAGATGGCCACTCGTGACATCAGAACAGACTATGGATATCAAAGAGAGAGAGAGAGAGAGAGACCTGTAAAATGCATTGGGGTAGCAAAAATGTATTGTATGCTGCAGATTAAGGACTAAAAAGACACTGCAACTGGAAGTTCCCTCGTGACCCACAAAAAAATGAAAAAATAAATGAAGGGCATCAATGAAGTAAAAGTATGATAAACAATTATTGTGAAAAGCATTCTAAACAATAACTGAGAAAACATGTTTCTAAATTACTCAATGTGCTTGCTGTTGACAAGTGAATTTATGTGGAAAATAGTTTCCCAGTCTATAGAAAAAATAGAGAAAAGGAAACAAAGAATAAGAAAACAATGCCTTAGTGAAGGAACCAAAAAAATAAAAAATAGGAGTGATTTTCTTTACAGAAAATCAATTTTTAGAACATACCATGTCATTCGTGCTATGACCCATTGTATAGTGACACATCCTTTGTGTCTCCGCACAATCCGTAGACACGGGGTCGTTTCTCCGACCCACGACGTTTTCTTTTTATTCCTTATTTTTCTGACCTAAAATTCTATTGATGGAGACACACACCGTGTCTCCAAATTGTGCGAAGACACTTAGGCATTAAACAT
>CAIGRB010037180.1:0-48064 GCA_903798255.1 Fraxinus quadrangulata | reverse complement strand
TACCCTTATTTCCACCTATCATTGTAGAAAAAGGTTCTTTTCATTAATTTTCTCAATTACTAATTGTGAAATGATAAAAATATTCTTCTCTTTAAATAAATAAAAAAGAAAAAGAAAAAACTAATTGCAACCATACTCCTAAATGTTTTTAAAAATTGCAAATGAGTCCCAAATAAATTATTAAAAGGGTAATTAGTACATAATGTCCTTTTCATTCATCGTTGTTGCGAAAAACGTACCTTTCCTTGTTTTGGTATTTTTACCTTTAATTACACAGTTGACCGTGTAACTGTGAAATAATGAATATACCCTCCTATTTAAATAAAAAATATTTTTTTTAATTTCTATTTCTTTAATAATTCATTTGGAACTCATTTACACTTTTTATTTTAATTTTAATTTTTCAATAAATTTAATTGAGACTTGTTTGCACTTTTTTAAAAAAAAATTGGGATTATAGTTGTAATTAATTGTTTAGTTTTTTTTATTTAAATAAGAGGGTATATTTTTCATTTCACTACTTTTTTATTGAGAAATTGGATGAAAATGGATAGAAATGATGGTTTGTGCAATTAAATGACAAAAAAAGGTAGGGACTTATTTGCAATATTAGTGAAAGGTAGGGATATTTTGTGCTAATTACCCTTTTAATAATTTATTTGAGACTAATTTGAGCTATTCACAAAAAATTGGGACTATGATTGCAATTAATTTTTTTCTTTTTCCTTTTATTTTATTTAAAGAGAATGGTATATTTGGCATTTCACAATTTTTAATTGAGAAAATGAATGAAAATAACATTTTATACAATGAAAGGTGAAAATACCAAAAAATGAAAGATAATGACATTTTCTACAATAATGTAAGGTGGGGACATTATGTGCTATTACCCTAAAAATTTGGGGGCCTTAGGCGAGTGCTCATCCCACCTATAATCAGGGCAACACTACCTTTCTTAGACTATCTGTCGGAGCCATAAGGCCATATAGTGGTGTCAATTCTAGAGTCAAAAAGGGCATTCCAATATTCTTCGTCAATTGCTTCAAGGCTTCCATGTTATGCTGGATGTCTACGATTATGAGGTGGGAGTGCTGATGGAAATGGAGTTAAAAGGGATATAATTGATAGAGAAGTTAATATCTAACGTCCTAGGTGCTTGTTATCAGCCTGGTACCGAGGTGGATGTGAGGTTCGCTCTTGATCTCTTGTGGGACCCAGATGAGTTCTTGCACCATGTTTATTGGTTTCTCTTGTCTTAGCACCAAATAAATTTCTCAAAATTATTTTAAATTTCATACATGTTAGTCTATAATTGGTTCAGTGACGCGGTAGCGTCGATGTGATCGGTGGACATAGCATGAACGTTTCATTAACACCTAGGAAACTTACATGACGTGACAAAATTACATATGAAATAGACGGATTATAACGTAACATTGTGGATCCCTTTTCCATACATAATAGTAACAATGAACAAATACAGTGACTAGAAGATTGAAACTATAATAATGGGTTGGTAATTATTTGTTTAATCGAAGAGATAATAACATGTAAGTAATAGGTAGAGGATGTATGTAAAGGTGAAGATGGAAAGCGTTGCCATTGGGCGCAAAATTGTTTTAATGCTTTTTAATTCTCATCAAGGTTTAAAGCATACCTTGCTCAACAAGTTTACCAAATGCAAGATGATTCTATTTCCAGCTGAATTTCAACTGAGATCGTGCCTTTCCAAAAGTGTTTGGAAAGTAGGTGTTATGGATTCAATGGATTTGATGTTTTCCCCAATTCTGTGGTTGTGTTAAATTAAGAGAAAATAGATTATAGCAAAGAGGCACAATGAACAACCATCCTAATTTTCGTACATAGGCTGGGTATTTATAGGATAGCGTAATTAGGTTGAATGGGCCGGAAAAAATACTTCAAAATAGCAAAATAGGATTTTATGGATAGACTTGTCGCTCGAACAAGGGCTCAGGGACAAGCAAGTGATGCACTGTAGCTCAAGCAAGGACTCGCGCGACAGGCAGGGAACGGGCATTCTATTTTTGTCACTTGAAAGCCAACTTGACGAGAAGCTAGCAAAAATATGGCGTCGTGTTTCTCCTCTTTTCATGCTCGAACGCTTGACCTCATAACCAAATTTATACAACTTGTACCCTAGGTCTTTGACTTTTACAACAAGTTACAAATTAATCTTTTTGTCAACAAAATTGCCAACACTAAAAACCTAACAAAGTCCCCATTTGGCATTCCGTGACAAAACTTGCTATAAGGGTTGAAGTATAGCCCATAACAAATTCTTCTATTTTCTTGGGAAATCATCCAAGATTCTTATGAACTGCTTTATGTGCCCATCTTAATGAATTATTGAACGAAACTGAGTCTCGATAGACTTGCTTGTAGCTTTATGGCATGTCTGCCTCGAGCATATGCTACATATCCTCCAAGTGACAGCTAGGCTACCTCCTTTTTATATTTGTTGTTAGCAACAAATCTGATTTCTACTCACATCCACGTAAGCTTGTTCCTACACATTAGGATAAATAGTTAGTTGAACGTAGATTTCTCCAATGGTGGGAGAGGTGGCCGAGAGCACTTTGACGGACAAATTAGTTAATGAGTTAGAATATTTGGTATGTAGAATGTGCTCTAGATGTGAACTACTTGGGTGTTTGGGCATCAGGGACGTGTATGAATGTATATAAAATTGAGTGAAACTTAGGTGTTTGAGATTAAAATTGCATTATCCTTGAATTAGTGTGAGTTGTTGGCTTTTATATTAGTTGGGATGAAGTGGTGACCGTTGGGTAAAGAAGTGTATGGCTTCATCATAGTAGTTAGGGCATGTCGTGGATGTAACGTCAAAGATTATAATATTTGTGGCATCTAATGTTATATGAAAAGTAGTCACTCTTTGGCTTAGGTCTATGCACCTATGTACTACGCTAACAAGACTTAAAATGCAGAAGATCTTGACTTGTCGACACTTGGATTTCGGAGCTTGAATTTGCACTTCAAAACTTGAACTTGATCTTGATTTAATTCGAAGATGACTTTGATCTTCTTGGATTTACTTGATTTGAACAAGATTTTGATCTTTTTCGTGTTCGCCGGACTTGGAGTTGAAAGGATTTCTTTTCTTCTTCCGACCTTGGAATTCTTTCAGCACTTCGTGACTTTCTTTTGCACTTGCGCATTTCCTCCTCCTTTTTTTCTTTGAACCTTTGGCCCTATTTATAGCGAAAATTCGTGACCAATTTTGGTAACAACTCAATTAATGCAATTATAATAATTATTATTAAATAATTGTGGATTTTGAAATAGTGGATTGAGCTTTTAAAATTTTATGGGCCTTAGTAGGTTTTAATTTAGTAAACTTAATTGGGCCAGTTATTTAAATTGACCAAACCCATCATTTTTTTTATGTCTACAACAATATGAATACGATTGTTTTACCTTGTAGTTTAATTGCTACTTACCTTTATCTTTACCTATTTTAGCATTCATCACTTCATTCCTCCACATTTCATATCTAGGATAGCATTTCCATAAATCGACTATTCATAAGTTGATTATGACCATATCACCTCTTAGGATTAACTTAGAGTTCATTTGAGGCTAAAAGCACCAACAATGAGATCCAAAGATAAAACTTTAAAGTTTCTTTGACACTAGGGAACCAACATGTCGAACATGTGGACAAATTAGAGTTACAAGATTGATACAAAGGTCTCCACAAGGAATATAATCTGTCATTATAAAACTTATTCAACCAGGAGTCCAACTCATTTTACGGTTAGACTTATGCATGTTTCCTGTTTGAACTGTCATGCTAGAAACGTAATCCAACTCATTTTCGACGTAACTCATGATTTTTCATCACGATACTAGCTTTGAGTACTTTTGAAATCACACTCATGATTTTGCTGCTGCAGGAGCATATTCGAGGCATGAAAGGTAGAAAAAGTTTTCCAATGTATCTTCTTCAGTGATTTTTTCTCCCACAAAGTCAATTGTGAACAAATTGTGAAGAGTTTAGAATTGTACTCACTAGCAATTTTAAAGTCTTGTAAGCGAAAATACATCCATTCATAGTAGGCTTTAAACTGGATTACAATCGTCTGATTGTCAAATCTTTCAATCAATTTTTTTCAAAGAACATGTGGATCCTTCACTAGCAATTTTATTGTCTTTCCCAAACCCTCTAAGACAATGTGAACCTCAACACCGAGGACCCAAGATTTGCGATGTTTGTTATTTGAGTAACTTCACGATAAAATTAATTGATAATACAATTAATAGCGAAGAATAATATAAAACATTGTACACTCACATAATAACTAATTAAGTAGTCAATCTCAATATAACATGAGTTATATGTGAAAAATGCATAGTTCGACCCTAACAACACCTATAGTAGGGTAAATAGGTATAATATGCGAAATTTAAAAATACAAACGGATTAAATAGCAATAAGTCACTTTTTAATTCTTTTCTAGATGATTAAACATGCAAGTCATATTAATCCTAATAAAATGAAAGCAGTAAATCAACACCAAGATGATCACGGAGAAACCCAACCGGGAAAAAACTCCAGGCACTTTGCTAATAAATCCATTATAAATGATTCAAGACTTACAGTCTACCAGACCAGACGACAACACATACTATTTGACCTCCTGAATACAATTCAACAACTATCCTGAATTTTGTACTTCCCTGTACCAATTTCAATTGCAATAACCAACACTCTCCTAGAACTCCGCTATCCTGCAGCAGCCCCTAGCTTGGTAGAATCATCTATCTCCTGGAAAACTGGCTCCTAAGGCTATGACTAACCTATATATAAGACAAGCATATGGTAGCCCAACCCGAGTTCCAGTGGTCCTGGAGGCTCTCAAAATCTGCTGGCATATGAAAGAAGGTAGATCAATGGAATCGCCATGCAGAAGAGCATACAGAAAATGAGCCTTCTCCATAGGTAATGAAGAAGTGTGAGAAATTGGCTACAGATTTGTGCACACAATGCGCAGCAAGATCTATCGGTCAGTAGGCAATGATCCAGTGCACATCGTACCTTGACCACTCTCCACTATTGTGTTCAGCACCGTGGAATGGACCAAAGTGTCTGATAGAAGTGAATTAGGAGTAAGATAGGGAAAGAGGGGTGGACAACTCTCGGAATGTGAATGATACTAGAAATAATATCCGGAGTAATCTTGACGACCCGACCCCAAAGAAAAATCCTAAAAGAAGTACCACCAACATCATGGATGTTAGCGTAGAACTCCTGAACTAACAAAGAATGAGGATGTGTCAACTCAACAAGCAAGGGTTCTCAACCTCGAGAAATAAAAATAGTAGCGAGATCAAGTGAAAGGTTAGACATGATGACCTCGTGCTCAAAAAGTACGGGGCGAAGGGAAACTGTGACCCAAAAAACATCCTGAGCAACAGCAGAAATGAACTGAGTTCGATTGTAGGAAGTCGAAGTACTAGGAGTGGAGGTAGAAGTGCGTGCTCTCTTAAGCGGCATCTGAAAGAAATGAAACACAATCAAAACCTCGAGATATGACAAACTAAATCATGAAATGCTTGCATGCACGCAAAACGAGGTAAAGAAAATGACAAGCAACGTGCCCTAACGTGAATGCATAACGACATGCATTGATGCCTAGACGTAAGTGGCATGAAGACATGACACGTGCCGTGGTGTCCGACCGCAGGGACGTGATGTCATGACGTAAGGACATGACTTCACGACGGTGAGACGTGACATGACCATGCTATGCCAAAACAAACACACCCTAGCACAACAAACACAGGCGCTCACACAGAACAACAACCAGACATCAACCAAGTGGGTTCAACCAACACAATCGAGACTCGAAATAAAATACTACACCAAAACATCAAACCAATAATCCCAACCTTAATCAACGCACAACAACACCGCATTCAACACACAAACACTTCCAATAATCTTAATAAACCTTAATGCACAACAAAAATCCCAAAATAATGCCAAAACTCTCCAAAAATCTCAATGAGATGTGTAAAATCATGCACAATGGGTGAGAAACTATCACATGAGCTAAACATGGTATGCAATATCACAACCCACACACTAGAATGACTAAAACAATGAAAAAACATGAAGTAAATCAAAAGAAGAAGAAAAAAAAGTAGATTTTGTTTTTCGCAAATACATTTGAATCTTGATGAATGGATGAAAAACCACTTGCAATGAAGAAGTTGAAGTGTTAAATGAGTGGGCAAATCAACAATAAAATGTGGGTGTGAGTTGAAAGGAGGAAATTGTGGGAAAATTTGAGAAAAATGCGTAAAAAGAGCCTTAAAACGAAAAGTAACGGCCTGTCGCTCGAGTAAAGGTTGAGCGATAAGCGAGCGAGACAGCTTCTACTGCTGTCTCTTGAGCGTGTACCTGCGATAATCGGGCGACAAGCAAAATGACAGAAATAGCACCAAAAATTTAAAAATAAAGAAAAGTGGCATTTCTCATCCCCCTTCCTTTTTTTTAAACATAAAACGAAATTAATGCAAATCATGCTCCCGACACTTCAACAATTCAAATCAAATATGTAATTACAAGTTGAGCAATATCAAAAAGACTTTCCCATATACGCAGTTAAGTTCAAGATGGAGTAAGATGTATAAATAACTCATGCGTGTAAAATGCCACTATTTTCTCGTGAAAATGACTCCAAACCTTAAATTTGTGAGAAAGGACATGCAAACATCACCTGTGAAATAAGTATAATCGCTACAGATGAAAGTCAAATCCGAATAAATTTTAAGACCTAAAAATGAGCTCAAATATATGATAAATTTTCTTTTCTCCCTCTGAATTTTAGTATATTTTATTTTTTTATCGATTTTCTCACAAATAACATCTTATGTACAGACCCTGTCTATTAAGTGACTAAATTGACCCATGTAACAAGCTTGAGGCTGGTTAACCGAAGTCGGATGACTATAGGCACCAGGATACGAGAAACCCTTCGAGCTTAATTACCCGAGTCAAATAGGCTTCGAATAGAGTATAAGATGAATCAAATAAGTACTCATATTTTTCATTTTCATCATAACTGCAATAATGCATGGAGACTATCACGAGCTAAGGTCATCTAAATGTAGGTCAATTCATGTTCGAGGTCACCCTAATAACATGTAACTTCCATCCCAAATCTCACACATGCAGTTAAGATTCACTCAAAAGATCATAGTGTGTGCATTACAAAGGTTTACATGACGACATATATACTCAATACTCCATATCAAATTGAACCAATCAATGGAAATAACAGTGTAAAACAGATAATTGCTTACTTGGTCACACACAGCATGTTTAAAATAACGTGTCGTTTGCCAAATGAAATATTTTTGTATTTTTCACATTTTTCAATTTTTTTTTGTTTTTGAAAATAATAATTGAAACAAATAAATGCACAAAAATAGAAGAATCAAAAATAACAAAAGGAAACAAGAAGCAATAGGATGTATACATGAATGAATGGACACTATGAACTGTATATGCATGCACCTAAATACCAAATCAGGGTAAAATTTGAATGCCCTTACCGTGAAGAGCACGACCATATCCATGACCTTCGAGGTCGCTTCTCTTTACCCAAACATTCTTAGAAGTAGAAGATGATTGAGTTAATCGAGTCACCATCTCAGTTAAGTAGCCAACTTGATTGGTAAGAAAGTCAACCTTCTTAATGAAATCTAGATTCTTACTTCTACTGATTAGGATACCTAGGTCTGGTGTGTCCCAGAGCACCATAGTGGTGGCATGTGGGAATGAACCTTGGTCCAAACCTACTCGGTGGTTGATGCTGAAAAGTAGGACGATTGACCCTATGCTGTTTGGTAGGTCTTGATCCTATATCATGCTCTCCTTTGGGTTTAGGATAAGCAATTTTTTGAACTTTGTTAGTGGCAGGAACGAACGTGGTCCTGGACGTGCTACCAGTAGCATCATGGTTAACAACATAACCCAGACCATGCTTATTTATAGCAGGCTTGTTCATCCCAAGCAGATTGTCCAACTTCTGTGAGCCACTCATAAATGATTGAAGTTGAGCATTAGATTTATCAAGATCAGTAGTTAATAATTTAACTTTGATTTCGAAGTTTTCATTAACCAACTTCAACTCACTCAAAGTGTTAGTCGAGTCTTGAAGGTTACTTAATAGTTTCTCACGTTCAAATTCAAGCTCATTCACATTTTTCAAGACGACTTTGTTGACCATCTTAATTTTGAGACTTTCCTCAAATAATTCACGATAAGACTCGTGAATGTCAGTCTCATTACCAGACTCTTCAGCGGACTATTCATTCTTATCTTCCCTTACAACTTTCTCAATCTCACGGTCAAATTCTATAGTAGCAATCGAGGTGAAGGACATGAATTTTTGTTCATTCTCACAACCAGTGTCTCATTCTGAGAACTAAAAGCTGATTCGTCATCACTCCAGGTCACAGCTAAAGCTCTACGTCGTTCTTTACCTGAAACTCTTCTTCAAATTAGGACATCCACTCCTACTGTGACCAAACCCCTTGCACTCTTGGCATTAGATAGATTAAGATTTCAAATCGGGAGTTCTAGAGGTGTTTTTCTCATGTGTACCTCTTGAGAATGCATTAGGGACATCACTATTTCACTCCTAAGACTTTCTCCTATTCCTCATCACTTTCTGGAATTTTTTAACGAAATATACAATTTCGTCATCCCTAAGGGTCTTAGTATTAGTGGACTCTCTCTCAGCTTCTCTAACAGTGTTTATGGCAATGGATTTACCCATTTTTGGTTGTGAGACAGTGAGTTCATAAGTTTGAAGTGATCCTACGAGTTCCTCAATCTTAACAGCATCTAAGTCCTTACTTTCTTCTATCGCGGTAACCTTGGGTCTGAACCTCTCGGTCAGTGATCTAAGGACTTTCCTAACAATCTTTGACTCGAGGATTCTCTCACCTATATTAAAACTCGAATTGACTATGTCATTCAGTTTAGCATAGAAACTATCAAACAACTCATCATCAGCCATCATTATCTCTTCAAACCTAGTTGTCAACATTTGCAGTTTAGAGTTCTTAATGGTTTTAGTTCCCTCGTATGTGGTTTCTAAAATATCTCAAACTTCCTTAGCAGTTTCACACATCAATACACATCTAAATTTTTTAGAAGACACAACCATAAACAGGGCATGAAGGCCCTTAGTTACTGTTCCAATTACACTCATCCAAATTCGTTTTCGGGCACAGTGAAATATCAATGGGTATAGCTACACCATCAACAGTAGTTGTAGGCGGAGCCCACCCATTTTGAACACTTATCCAAATACGTTCATCCAAAGCCTTAAGAAAAGTTCATCCAAAGCCTTAAGAAAAGCTCTCATTCGAACTTTCTAGTAGGCATAATTGCTTCCGTCGAAAAACGGATGCAGGGACAAAGGAAGACTCATCTAGACTTAACAAATAAGGGTAAGGAATCGATTTAAGGCTCTGACACCAATTAAAAAATACGTAGTTCGACCCTAACAACACTTAGAGGGGGTTAATAGGTGTAATATGCGGAATTTTAAAATACAAATAAATTAAATAGCAACGAGTCACTTTTTAATTATTTTCTAAATAATAAACCATGTAAGTCATATTAGTCCTAATCTTGAATACTGCAGTTTATATGATCAATCAATAAACAAAATGAAAGCAGTAAATCAACACCAAGATGATCAGGGAGAAAGCCAACTGGGAAAAAAATTTGGGTACTTTGCCAGTAAATCCATTATAAAAGATTCAAGACTTACAGTCTACCAGACGACGACACGTACTATCTGATCTCCTGACTGTAATTCAATAGCTCTCCTGAATTATGTGCTTCTCTGCACCAATTTCAGCTGCAATAACCAACGCTCTCTTAGAACTCCACTATCCTGCAGCAGCCCCTAGCTTGGTAGAATTGTCTATTTCCTGTGGATCACGAAGAACGACCCGTTCTTCACAGACAGGAACTCCTGCCAACTTCCTTGATTTTCAGCACCTCTGACGGATATGTAGCAATAAAGGTTTTTTTGTAATTGGATTTGGATCTTGATGTTTTTCTCACAAAAATCTCACACGAATTGAAAGTTGAATGATATCATAAGATAGATTCACTCTATGCTCTGTTTCTCTCAATTGTCAACCTTAGAAATCCGTCCATGTGAGTTCTAATATATATATAGTAGGTCAAGAAACAAGTAGGTCAGGTAAAAACCTTGAAATCACGAAATAAAAATTTCCTGGACAGCACTGTCGCTTAAGTGAGGTATCGACGATGGTCAAGCGACAGCATGTCGTTGGAGAGAATGAGGGGCGACAGACTAGCGACGATGTTTCTGCTTTTATAGCTCGAGCCAATCCTTGGCTACAATCCAGCGAAAATCTACGCTATTTTCCTCCATTTTCCTCCTTGTTCCAAACTCGAAACCCTAGACCTACAAACTAAATTTTGAACTATTTGCACGTTACTTCTTGAATTTTTACAACCTATACATTTAATTCCAATTGTTCACAAAATTTTCCAATAACATAAAATAACTCAAACCTAACAACATGTTTTCCCATATGAATAAATACTGATTCAAAATGATATATTCTTTGAAATATATGTTACTTTTGAGAGCACGTTGTATTTACTATTCATTCTTCAAGAACAATATTTTAATAATCCTCTGAAATACTGAAAATTATAATTCATACTTTTCAGGAGCAAATAATATTTTTCTAGAATATTAATTATAATGATGCGCAACAACAAATTATTTGTAATAGACATATCTACGAGTAATATTCTTATGAAATATTAATTCTAATATTGTGCTACTTCAGAAGCAATAATGATAATAGATAACTCCTACTAGATTAAACAATTTGTATTTATAGGTAAACTTAGAATAGTTTGATTAGGATTAGAATTATGTCATAATCAATTAGTTATTATCCTAATCACGAATTAATTAGTTCAATTATATTAAATATCAAATATACATACAATACTTGCATGACATGTCAAAACATGAATGATTTTCCTAAATTGATTAATACTTAAATTCTAACTAGACCAAAGAATTAAATCCTCATTCAATTGAACAACTTGTGGTGATAAGCCTAATTAGTTTAAGATAAATATAACATATTAACTTTATAGACTTCCAAGATGTCCTAGCCAAATTAAAAAATTATCCGGTGATAGGTTTAATTGGTTTAGGATAAAGGTGATAGAATTTATATCTTTTTTTTTTTTTTTGAAAACCGTAATGGCGAAAACAAATAATGATGATGGAATGAGAAGTTTTTTATTTATTTATTGTTTCATTTACATCTCGATTCTTTTATTGGTTCTATCTTAATTCAAACTTATCCAAAATATTTTCTCTCAGTTCTAATATACATGATAAATTATACACTATTAAACAAGTCCAATAGTGCTAGAGTAATTTAGACTAAATCAAAAGCTAATGTTATTAAATAAGTAGTTTTCTTATTTAGCTCTAACTTAAGTTTAACTTATCCAAATTAACTTTTCCTTGAGTCCATATTTCGCAATTTATCACGAGTTTCAAAATGAACCTAATATTGATATAGTAATTCTAACTCCTTCAATAGTTAACTATATGGCCCAATCAAATAAAAGTATAAATTTAATATTTATTTTAACTTTGGTCCCTCAACTATAATGATATCCATATAGATCCAAATTAACTATAGAGTATAACAAATTGACTTGCATAAGGACTTAACTAGACATGGCATTCCTATTAGGTGGCAAATAAATTATATGCAACGCAATTAAAAAAATTGTGATTCTAAAACCTACCCTCCTTCAAATAATTTTGTCCTCAAAATTTATCTTAAGTCAGTGAAAAATCCTGGATACTTGATTTTCATCTCATCTTCCTTTTCCAAAAATAACTCTTCCGCTCCATGATTATGCCATAGTACCTTGATTAAAGGAATTTCCATGTTCCTTAGTACGTGATTTTTTTTTTCTAATATCACCATGGCATCTCTTCATAGGTCAAATCATGTTGTATATCTAAGTCTGATAGTTGATCACATGACTGGACCCTGTAAGTATTTTCTTAACATTGATTCGTGGAAAATATTAAGTATTGTTGAAAGTTCTGGTGGTAGGGCCAATCTATATGCCACATCTCCTACTCTTTCTAGTATAACAAATGGTCCAATGAATCTTGGTTTCAATTTTCTTTTCTTTCCAAATCTAAGTATTCCCTTCATTAGAGCTACTTTCAGAAATACTTTATCAGGAATTTAGAACTCGAGATCTTTCTCTTTCTATTAGCATAGCTTTTTTGCTTGTCTTGAGCAGACTTAAATGTGTCTCAAATCTTATCTACAACTTATACTATTCGATCAATGATCTCGAGTCCTAGAATCCTTCTTTCTCCAACCTCATCCCAATAGACACAGTTGATGTGTACTTTCTACCATATAGTGCCTCATAAGATGCCACGCCTATAGTTGCCTTAAAACTATTGTTATAGGCAATTTCTACTAAGGGTAAGTGTGTTTTCCAACTGCCGCCAAGATCTAGTACACACTTTTTTAACATATCTTTGAGTGTCTAAATCGTCCTTTCAAATTGTCCATCGATTTGTGGTGATATGTGGTACTAAACTTTGGTTTTTTTCCCATAGCATCTTGTATACTTTTCCTGAAATCAACGCAAATCTCAAGTCTCTGTTTGAAACAATAGAAACAGGAACCTGTGTAACCTGATTATTTCTTAAATAAACTTGTGTATACTGTTCCATGGTGAATGTCATCTTACTCAAAAGAAAGTGGGCTGACTTTGTTTCCTTTAGTAGACCTAGGAAATCTTACCACGAAATCCATGGTTATGTGTTCCCATTTCTATTTCGGTATATCTAGTGGTTTAAGTAACCTGAAGGTCTCACATGTTCTGCTTTCACTTGCTGACAAATCATACATTTACTTACAAAGAGTCCTATTCCGCTTTTTTTATTTCTCCACCAAAATGTATTTCGAAGGTCTCGATACACTTTCATGCCATCTGGATACATGTACTGTATAAGGGATGGAACGTGCTTCTTCAAGAATTTCTTTCCTTAATTCCTCATCTTTATGAACATACAATTTACCTTTATATATAAGTACATTATCATCAACTATCATAAATCATTCTTGCTGATCTGTCCTAACTTCAGCCATGATCTGCAATAATAGTTGACTTCTATACAAAAGGCACAACAACCTCTCGACTCAAATTTTCAAATTCATTAACTAACAGTTCATGAGTAGTTGGAACTATCAATTTTCCAGTTGTTATTCTACTAAGCACATTAGCAACTACATTGGCTTTATGCGGGTGGTAAAGAATGATACAGTCATAGTCTTTGACCAACTCCAGCCATCTACTGTGTCTCATATTTAACTCCTTTTGAGTGAAGAAGTATTTGAGACTTTTGTGATTGGTGTATATCACACATTTACCACCATAGAATAATGATGCCATAATTTTAGGATGTGAACTACAGCTGCGAGTTCTAAGTCACGCGTTGGATAATTCTATACAAAAGGCACTATCTGTTTAGAGGTGTAGGCAACAACCTTTCCATTTTGCATCAACACATATCCCAAACCTTGTTTATATGCATCACTCAATATAACAAATCCTTTTAAACCTGGTGGTATTTTTAATACCGGTGCTAAAACCAATCTTTGTTTCAATTCTTGAAAACCTCTTTCACACTTATTCGACCATTGGAACTTTACTCCATTTCTAGTCAATTGTGTCAATCGACTAACTATATTAGAAAGCCTTTCAACAAATCCCTTGTAATCCCTTGTAACTATATTACAAACTTCACCGACATTGGTCGGTCTAGTCCAATTTGTTACAACTTCGACTTTAGCTGAGTCTACCTCCATTCTCTTTTTGTAGTAATGATGTGACCAGAAAAGTCAATGCGATCTTGCCGAAATTCTCATTTTTTGAATTCGGCATACAACTTGTCCTTTTGGAGAATGCCCTATATCACTCTTAACTGCTCTTCTTGTTGCTGCTTATCTTTTGAGTATACCAATATATCGTCGATGAAGACTATAATGAATCAATCTAGAAATGGATCAAAACTCGATTCATTAAATCCATAAACATAACTGGTGCTTTGATTAACCTAAATGGCATCACCGTGAACTTTTAGTGCACATACCACGTTCTAAAGGCCGTTTAAGGGATATTAAAATCCTTTATCTTGAGTTGGTGATAACCTGATCTCAAATCAATCTATGGGAACACCTTTGCACACTTCAATTTATCAAAAAGATCCTCTATCCTTTGGAGTGGGTATTTATTCTTTATGGTCAAACGGTTAATATCCCTATAATTAAGGTACATCCTAATTGACCTGTCTTTCTGTTTAACAAACAAAACTGGCTCTTCCTAGGGGAATATACTAGGTCAGATGAAACCCTTATCCAATAGTTGCTGCAATTATATGTTCAACTCCAACAATTCTTTTGGTGCCATCTTGTAAGGGGCTTTAGATATTGGTGTTGCTCCAAGGAGGTCAAGTCAATTGTGAACTCTACTTGTCTATTTGGCACTATACCATGTAAATCTTCAAGAAGAAACATCCACAAACTCCTTATTTACTGGTACATCTTCCACTTTTCATTAAGAGTGGGGCTCCCAAGTTATATTCAGTAAACATCCTTGACACCTATTATTTCTCAACATCTTTTTCGCTTTCAATGCAGACACTAATCAGGTTCGTCCCAAAGAGTCTGAATTCTTGTCCCCAAGTTTTTGATATAGAACCTTCTTCTCATGGCATAAGATAGTTGCATAATTTCTACCCAGGCAGTCCATACCCAAATTACATCAAAAGTTTTTCATTCTCTAGAGGTACAAATCTGCCTTTAGTACTTTTCTTTTCTTATTTTGGTCCTTGCCTTTATCTTTGTCTTGACCCTATCACTTCCTTTTTACTAAAGACTCAGCACTGGGTTGGGTTTTTTTTCTAACCCTAAACCATTAGAGATTGCTTGTGCTCAACGTAGTATAAGCAGTATATTGTTGGGCTGCCTCTCTGATCTTAATCTCATTTCGAACCTCTTAGTCTTCGTTTGCTCATTGTTAACCATATGTAGAGCATATCTAGAAAGGCCTTCAAATTTTCTTTCATACTCTCGAAGCAGCAAAGTCCCTTATGTAAGTTGAAGAAATCCCACATCTTTTTGATCCCCAAGTGAGGTTACATTATTCTTTTGTAGTCCTAGTACGTGTTTCATACTCCCACCAATAGGTAGCATTGTTAGTCAACATGAACTTCGTACAAGAAACCTCTCAAGTGTAGTTCATGTGCTCGAAGATCCCTTCAAGTCTTCTCAGCCACTTCTCGGCTACAAAAGGATCATATTTACCATCAAAGAACTGGGGTTTGAAACGACGGAACTACTCAACAATTGAGCTCATGGTGTTGGCACTTCATGTTGCATTGTGAGGAGCCACTTGAGCGTGCTACTTGCCCAAATCTTATCCTGCCCTCAGTAAATCGTTGAACATAGTAGCTTGATCTTGTTGTCATTGTGTCATTTCCTCTAAATAAATATAATTTATCTCAAGAACTATTCAACTATACTAAACTCTTCCTAGCTGCCTCACTATGTTTAGCCATGTCTGTCACATATGTTATGCTAAGTCCAAAGTGTTATACATTTAAGTTTAGTCATATGAGAATCGTATTACTAATCGTACAATTCTGTACAAAATACTAATATGCTTAATTAACATACTTCTAAATCAATAAAATGATGTGTAAGGAAATACTCATGGGATTATGCAATTAATTACTATGAACGAAAATATGAAGAATAATATCAATAAATAAAAAATATTCTACATCGTTTCATATCTTGAAAATACAAGACGATGGCACATTGATATGCATTGGATGCGAATCTTGTAACATCAACATCATCATCATTATTATTATTATATAGAGAAATTTTGTAAAATGGAATTTTTTTTGTTATAAAAGTTTCTAAAAATGGAATATTCTTAAATTTGGAGTAGGTTTGAAACATTGCTTTTCTTCGCACTGATTTGAATAACATGCAACTAAAAAGGCTTATGCGTGATGAGGGTTGTGACAGGTGGACCACTTAAATTTGAAGCTCTTTTTAGACTGTTTAGATCTTTTTTTTTTTTGTACAAAGCCTTTCAATTTTATGAAGACCCAAGTCAAGAAAACCCAAACAATGAATTTTCAGTAAAGGAATAAACATACATATCTTAATATAATGGACATATTAAAATTTTTGTTAATATAATGGGCATATTCACTAAAGATTAATGCCTCGAATTCTGGCAACCAAAATTCTCTTTGCTCTGATACCAAACTGTTATGCCCCGAATTCTAGCAACCGATGCATTACTAAACATGAATTTCTTAGCGTGCTAAAAAAATTAATTTTAATATAATGGGCATAATCACTAAAGATTAAAAGCATTTAATAAAACGATATATTTAGTTTATTAAAATATGCAAAATTTTTGAAATTATATCTTTAATCAAAAAATCAATAAAACTAGTTCAACATGCACTAAAACTAGGAATAACTAAAAAATTTAGGGTTACTTTAAACAAATCAAATTCAACAAATAAGGTAGAGAGTCCGTTGGCCCAATGGCGCACCCATCCACTTACCGCCGTCCAGCATTCAAGTTTTTACCTAAAATTTGTAAATAATGAAGGATGAGTATAATGAATTATACTCAATGAGAAAGCTTGCTTCTCTACATCCAAATCAAATATGAAACTATGCATGAATTCTCTTACCAACATAAAACGAGAATTATGACACCATAAAAAATGATAATTATAGTAAGCGCCGCAAATGAGGGCTAACTCATACCTGTAGGTACGCTTTAAAATGTATCATGATTTCTTCCGAAGGAGCCCTGAACTGAAGTAATTAAATTCATACATAAAAATGTATTTGAAAATATGTGAAAAACCCATTAATGGCACTAAGCATCTCATTTTTCGAAGATGAATGTGGAGAACAAAATTATAGAAAACGAGATTCTTTATTGCAAATCCAAATACTTAATAATAGAGAGATGGAGAGAGATTAAGAACAACTACTAGGTAATTTGTTGGAAAAAAAAAATTGGAGTGAGAGAGCAAGGCAATATCTTGCCTTTATATAGTAGTTAGGATTGAAGTCGTCTAAATGGTTTAGGACTTTGACTCTATCAAATCAAAAATGATTAGTTTTTAATTTGAATTAGTATTAGATTATGTTAACGATAATGATAATGGATAAATATTAAATTCTACTACTAGAACTAACAAGTATTTATAGGTAAACTTAGAATAGTTTAATGAGGATGAGAATTGTATCATAAACGATTAGTTATTATCCTAGATTATGTAGATAATGACTAATTAATTAGTTCAATTATATCAAATACATATAATACGTGTATGACGTGTCAAAACCTGGATGATTTTCCTAAATTGATTAATACTTAAATTCTAAATAAACCACAAACTTAAATCCGAATTCAATTGAATAACTTTGTGTTGATAAGCCTAATTAGTTTAAGATAAATATAACATATTAACTTTCTAGACTTCTGAGACATCATAGCCAAATTGAAATATTATGTGGTGATAAGTTTAATTGTTTTAGGATAAAGGTAATATAACTTGTATCATTGATTATATGTACATTTAATTGATTTTTTTTAAAAAACTGTAATAGCGAAAACAAATAAAGATGATGGCACTACAACAAATGTTACTTTTTACGGCACGCATTTACGTCGTGCATATAAGGCATGCCGTAAAAGTTAACTATTAATGGCATACCTTAAATGGACGCCATAATAAATCAGTTACTAAAAGTATTTACGGCATACATTGATGGCATGCCGTAAAAAAGTTAAATTTTACGGCACACAATGACTGCACGCCGTAAATCCATATACAATTTTTTTTAATGAAATACTAAAGTCTCTTAAGCATAAATTTGAAGCCCAATAACGGCCGCCCAATTCATCCCAATTCCTTCCAAATTCCTTCCTTCAATCAATTGACAAAGTTTCTTCCCCCAATTCGTTTCAAATTCCGCCTCCAACCTCCGCCTCCAACCTCTGCATCCAATTCGGTTCCAAATTCTGCCTCCAACCTCCATAGCAAATTCCGCCTAAATACATTGAGTCTGAGACTGTCACTCTCCGTCACCATGAGACGCCCCTGCAGCCACGCCGCTAGCGCACGCCTGCGGCACGTCCCTGTAGCCACGCCGCACTCCCCTATAGCCTGAAGGTGAGTTTTCTATTGATATGTTTTTCTGGTTTTATCTACTTATTTATTGTTTAAGCATTATGATCTTTCGTTGCTTGTAAATTTTACGAACGGAGTAGCTCGTCAAATGTTACCTTAAACGAACTTGTTTGCTATGTGAAAATCCATTTTCTTTGGAGATGTTGGAAAGTTAACTGATTGATTTAATTTTGTAAATATTTGATTATCTTTGAGCACTAGTTTGAATAGAAGGATCATCGATTCAAGTATCCAATTGTCTTTTTACTTAAGACTGTAACTAAATAAGAAGAGTTTGTGGTTGTGATCTGTTTTTATTTTGGTAGGGAAGGGTCCAAAACTAACACTGCCCTTTTTGGTTGCGATTTGAATCTAACAATGGAGTGGCAAAAAAAGGAGACTCCAAATTTATTGGGAATTGTTTCTGTTATATTTTTTGGTATTGTTTGAGTTCTGTGATGATTATCAAAGGTTGATTCTTTCTGGTAGTATCTTGTCCCAGTTGGATTTGAGTGAGTTTCACATTAATTTCTATCGGAAAAAGATGAGAAAACAGAGTAAAGGAAACAAGAGAAGAGAGAATGTGATTGATTGTAGGAGGAAATGAGGGACTAGGAATCTTACCAACATCTCTAATCAACCTTCTTATATAATGATGAATGAGAGGGTAGCGATCAGGAAGTAATTTCGCCTCCGCATCTCTAATCAACCTCCGCATCCAAGTCCGTTCCAAACTTTGCCTTTGGAGATCAGGAAGTAATTGCAGCACCATTGTCTTAATAAAGTTCTCTATTAATTAATTTCTTAACAGACTGCAGTAGTATTGAAGGAGTACAAACTGCTCCAATTTCGCCTATTTTAATTCAGGTTTGGATCAATTTTTTTGTAATTTCACTTTATGTGAAACTTTATTGTCAAATGATTTACCCAATTGGAATTTGATTTTTATGATGTCCTAATATAATAGTTTTTCCTTCATTCTTATTGTGTTACAACAGATTATAACTTAATAGTATTGATATATTGTCATGGATAAAGATTGGTTACACTTATCAAGGTTATCTTGTTCTCTTAAATTTAAAAATATGTCAATAAATGCTTTTTAGATGATTTATTTAGTATTATTTTTATAGAGTTTTAGAGGCATATCAACAGGGTGCAAGAAAATTTGTAAATATGGTGCAAGCCAATGCTGGGAATCAAAAAAAGGTCATATGTACTTACAAATGTTGCAAAAACCTATTTCACCAACATTTTGATATAATGTATGGGCATTTGATCATTAATGGCATGGATCCTACGTACACTACTTGGGTGTTTCATGGGAAAAAATCGAATGCAGCATCATTACCTTCTCAAGATGTGGAAAATTTAGAGACGTATAGGATGTATAGATATGCATTTTTTCAGGATCACAATATTGTAGAACCTGAGAATGAAGATAGAGAGAGAGACTTTTGAAAGTTACATGAAGGCGTCGAAATTCCTTTAAATCCTGGTTGCACAAAGTATACAAGGATATCTGCAATCGTTGTCTTATATAAGCTCAAAGCTACACATGGTATATCTGACAACGATTTTACTGAACTTCTTGATATTATTCGAGATATGCTACCACATGGAAACACCCTTCCTGATTCTTGCAATTTAACAAAAAGGTTGTTGAACACCTTTGATTTAGGGTATGAAAAGATACATGCATGCGCAAATAATTGTTGTTTGTTTAGAAAAGATCTAGAGAATTTGGAGACATGTCCAAAATGTGCATCTTCGTGGTGGAAAGTTAATGAACGGACTAAGAAGATTCAAAAAAGGGATACTTGCAAAGGTTTTGCGATATTTTCCAATCATACCATGATTTAGAAGAATGTTCAGGTCACTTGATAAGGCAAAACAACTAATATGGCACTCAAGTCACAAAAGTCAAGATGGAAAAATGCGTCATCCAGTTGATTCATTAGCTTGGGAGAGAATTGATCAAAAATGGCCTTGTTTTGCATCAGAACCATGGAATCTTAGGCTTGGCCTTTCTTTAGATGGATTTAATCCATTTGGTGACCTAAGTTCTAGGTATAGTTGTTGGCCGGTGATACTAGTTATATATAATCTCCCTCCTTGGATATGCATGTCTAAACAAAATTTGTTATTAACTTTATTGATCCCAGGTCCAAAACAACCTGGAAAAGATTTAGACGTGTATCTAGAACCACTAATAGAAGAATTAAAGGAGATGTGGAATATTGGTGTTGAAGTATATGATGGATTTACCAAGTCCACCTTCAATTTGAAGGCTGTGCTGATATGGACAATTAATGATTTTCTAGCTTATGAGAACTTATCAGGATATCTTAGGAAAGGCGAAGCAGCATGTCCAGTATGTGGTTTATCCACATGTGCAAAATGGTTGACATATAGTCGAAAGTTTTCATACATGGGTCATAGAAGATTTCTTGCATATAATCATGCTTATCGATCGAAAGAAGCTTGGTTTGATGGAAACAAGGAACATAGGCCTAGTCCTAAAATATTAACCGGTCGAGAAGTGATGTGCTCAATCAAGAATGTTAGCAATAATTGGGGAAACATAGGAAAAAAAAGAAAGATGAAAAAATCAGATTCTAATTGGCCATGAAAAAAAAAGTCAATATTCTTTGAGTTACCATATTGGGAGGTTAGTCATTTTAAACTATTTTGAATTAGTTATTTCTTTGCTTAAACTTTTTTTCTAAATTTTTATTGTTATTTTTCAAACACTACTTTTGCGTCATAATTTGATGTAATGCACATTGAGAAGAATGTTTGCGAAAGCATTCTTGGCACTATTTTGCATGTGAAGGGAAAATCAAAAGATGGGCTAAATTCTCGTAAGGATTTACTCAATACGGGAATCAGAAAAGATCTTCATCCAGAATTGAAAGGAAATACATATTACCTACCAGCAGCATCATATATGTTATCCAAAAAAGGGAGAGAGTTATTTTGTAAGAGATTGTTTGATTTAAGATTACTTGACGGTTTAGATGACCTTCAGAATTAGAAATGCAAATTGTTATCTTGGTTTGGAAAAGCTGATTTTGTTGCATAANTATTTTGTAAGAGATTGTTTGATTTAAGATTACTTGACGGTTTAGATGACCTTCAGAATAAGAAATGCAAATTGTTATCTTGGTTTGGAAAAGCTGATATTGTTGCAAAAGGTGAAATCGTATCAACAAATTCAAGTGATTTAGTGCATCATGTACCCCTTGGTAATGAATGTTGGAGAGTTTGGGTTAATGAAATGATTGATAATGTCAGCTTATATCATCGTACACATGAGCTTTTTCATCTTGAAGATGCATGAGGAAGTACAACTGCATGACCAATTAGGTACATCGAAGTGGATTCGCTGTAATCATAACAAATGTATACTTAACTTCTTTTCTATTTTAATTCCATTTGCATTTACATTCAGTCTCAATTGTCTAAAATCAATAAGTTGATGGGTGGTTTATTTGAATTGAACATTAGGTTTTTATTTCTAGCCGTACCCTTAATCATGTTTTGGATGGTATGGTGTTTATAGATGAATTTCTGTTAGCATTCATATGTTAATCAAATTCTCTTTATAGTTTTACTAATAATATACTCAAGTATTTGTCATATGTACTATATTGATTAGATAAAAGCTAATATATTTATTTATATTCTTTTGATTTACATTTCACTCTAAGTTTATTAATTATACCCTTATTACTTTTGTGGTGTGCAGGAAATTGATATTTTGCGGGATAGCTAAATTGTCGGTCAAAGAAGTTAACTTTGATATGGTTTAATCATTTTTTTAGTCTTTTGAGAAATGTTGAGATGAATTTTATTTATCGAAACAATTGAGAACTTGATTATTTATAGAATAATTTTGTTCTGTAATTATTATAGGTTTGCTGGTAATCAAATAAATAAATATTTAAAAAAAAATTAAATTGATGTTTATGGCTTGCATACTAAGCACGCCATAAAAAGTATCTTACTTTTTATGGCGTGCAATGGAATGCTGTAGAAGTAATAACGGCGTTCTATATACAGCGTACGTTGCACGCCGTAAAAAGTAATTTTTACGGCATCGCTTTATACGGCACACTGCTGCACGCCGTAAAAGGTGAACTTTGTTGTACTGTGGAATAGAAAGTATTTTAATTATTTACTATTTCATTTACAGCAGGATTCTTTTATTGATTCTATCTTAATTCAAACTTATCCAAAATGCCTTTTTCTCAATCCTAATTTACATGATAAATTATAAGCTATTAAACGAGTCCAATATTAATATAGTAATTTAGTCTAAATCGAAAGCTAATAATATTAACTAAGTTGTTTTCTTATTTGGCTCTAACTTGAGTTCAATTTATCCAAATTAACTTTTCCTTGAGTCCATAACTAGCAATTTATTACGAGTTTCAAAATGAACCTAATATTGATGGGGGTAATTCTAACTCCTTTAGTAGTTAACTATTTGGTCCAATTAAATAAAAGTATAAAATTTGATATGTATTTTCACTTTTGTCCCTCAACTATAAGGATACCCATATAGATCCAAATTAACTATAGAGCATGACAAATTAACTTGCATAAGGACTTAACTAGACATGGCATTCATATTAAGCGGCAAATAAATTATATGCAATGCAACAAAAAAATTCGGGGTTCTCCATTATGACTTATATTGTAAGTTCAGTTGGACCAAGATGTAGTCATCACTATTTGGAATATCAGTTTGTCCTTCTCAAAAAATACACTACCTAGTACAGCACGGGAATTTTTGTGCGCAAAGTGGGAACCGAAAAATTAAAATCTTCTGGGCTATTAAGCATCCTATCAAATGTCTGTGGTCCTGCTAAGAATTTCTTTTCTGATGTCATCCACATGCGGCCTTATTTGTGTCTCGCTGGTCTCGAATTTAAATGTCAATCCTCCAACCTGAATTTGACAACCTGAAGTAAGGATTGAACTCAGTGTTGATGCTACTTCGTTAAGTTGTGCCGACTGGAGATTTCCCTACGTTCTTCAAATGGAATGAACAACTGGTGAAAATCTTTGTAACAGTCTGACTTCGAGAAATGAAAGGACCATTAATTTCTTTTAGCAAGTCAATGTTAACTATCTCATGTTCAGTTTCATTAATTTCTCCGACTTCAAGAATGAAAAATATTTATTATTTTTCCTTATGTTTTATTTTCAATAGTTTCCCTTCAAATTATTATATCATTTTTTTTTCATTGAAAATTGAAATACTTTGCATGCAGTTTAATTATAAAGAGTGATTTTGGCTCTCCAAATTTGAAAAGTCGAACTCACTCTCTATTTTAAAATATTAATTTAAAGAGTCTTTTGGAGCATAATTTTAAGAGTTTTACTCTTTAAAATGAAGATCATTTTATGTTCAAAAAGCCTCTTGGAGACGTTTAATTACTTGAATTTGTACAAAAAATCTAACATAGAATTGTTTTCCTAAAGTAATTTTTAAACTAAGAATTAACCTAATTCATCAACAATCGAAGAATTGAGAAAGAACCTGTTGATTTTAAAAGCATTTAAGCTCAGGAGTTCACCTCAGTCATCGTGTTGAACTTTGCCTTCCAAGTTATGTGACACTTATCACAGCCACCAATAGTAAGCATTTGGTAGTGCTTACATTCATAAGATACTTATTTTTGCTTATTTGATGATTGACTTAGGAGGAAACCGATTTTGGACAAGTTTGGAGGGAAAAGGAGTGAATTTGGAAAAATTGTTGAATTTGGGGATCAATGCATTCAAGTCAAAAGTCGAAGCACATTCTAGGCAAAGTAAAAAAGTACTTGGGATGAACAAGCAATTAGTGTCGACGATCATATTGCACAAAAATTGAAGAAATTTTAGCTTTTTCTGGTTTAGTACATATATTTAAATTCTATGTTAGATACGTTTTAAGACTCTTTCTAAAATTATTTTAAATTTTAATATATACTTTTCATCATTCCTTCNGTTCAGTAGAACTTTTAGAGACTTGCTTGTTTTAGCTCTTGACAATGCCACATAAAGCTGACCATGACAAAAAAACTGGCTCTGGAAGATATAAACCAATGAAATCAAGTATCTGTCCTTGAGCTTTGCTTATCGTCATTGTGAAGCATGGCCTAATTGGAAATTGAGTTCTTTTGAATGGAATTGAAGTTTGATCACTTTGAAGTGGTATAAAAGGTATTCTTGGCAAAAAAAACATATTTTTCACAATATTCTCCACATGTAATTTCAGCAAGAATTACATTCTTCTCAACTTTTCGACAAATAAGTCGTGTTCCATTGCATAAACCTTTGGAATGATTGATATTTCGTAGTAACATAACACTATTTACTTTAAAGTTCAATTCATGTGGTGGAATACCATTTGAGGTCAAACTATTTAAGAAATCTTCTTGCAAGCTCTGTTCTGATTTATCGATTGCTTCATCAAAGCTATAGTACGTAAAAGTCTGACCAGGAATTTGCTCCAATAGAATATTATTAATATGATCAACACATTCATTTCTAGGCGCAAGAATAACTCGATTTGTCATCGTATGTAAATTGGCAGCATATTCTTCTATATTTGGAAAGACATGATGTATCAAATTTTTTAAAGGGGTTTTTTCATCATTGAATGGTACAATTATATTGTTGGAAAGTGGAATGCAATTACAAGTATGCTGTTGCTCTATTCCATTTCCAATTCTTAACAAGTAATCACAGAAAATAGGATCAACTTGTGCTCTCATATTTTCAACTAATGGCAGATGTAATAATAAAGGACATAGGTCAGAGAAAATTAAGCTAGCTTGTATTATATCTTCTTTTTTCCCTCTTGGTACTACTGGTAGAACTTGTCGAAAATCCCCTCCGAGAACTATCACTTTACCACCGAAAGGCAAGTTACAATCGGTAATATCTCTTAGCATTTTATCGACAGCTTCAAAATCCCGGCTTTAAACTCACTTGGAACCATAATTTGATGTTGATGTATGTGTTTTACTCTCCAAGATTGTGTATCAATTGATTTCCAATCTTCGGGTTCATATAGTCTCAAAACCATCCAGTTTTTCGTGCATTAAAATTCTACATGCCATTTGAACATTACAAAAGTCATAGCCTGAACACGGGTTTGCCAAAACTGGATGCACATGTCCAATGCACATGATTTGGTCAGCAGTAAGATGGGGTCCGGGCAGCACATATCAGCTGGTTTCTTGTACACGGTCACTGGATTTTGGTGAGCCTGGTGTACTGAATTCAAACGCACATAAAAATTTTCTATAACTATGATTTCAGATCCATAATGTGTGTCCACCTCCGAATTAGATAACTTTCCAATGGTGTATTATGCCATGTAGAAATCATTGAATCTTTTCGTGGTGCCATCAAATGTACACTTCATCCGATATCTAATGTACCTTTTTTCACCAATATGTGTTATGTTAGAATTCGGATGTGACCTCAATTCTTTGTTGAAAATAATTGGGAGTTCTAATTAAAATGCATATTAATTAGAATCATATTTGGAATGTTATTGTGAAATCCTATTCAAATTTAATTGGCGAATTCTAATTAAAATTTTATTTGGAAGCTCATTGGGAGTAAGAATTTGTGTTGGATTTGAAAAAGACTTTGGAACGAAGAAAAATATCGTTGGAAGGAGTATGAGTAGGAGACGCGGTGCCTAGGCGCCAGCAGCTACAAATAATACAGCAAAGTAGGTGCCCCAGCACCACCTGTTCTACTCCCTCACTGTTTTGGTAATATTTTCCCTTTTCGACTCCGTTTTTAGCATTCTACTTCATTTACAACTCTACGATAAGGGTTTTGATATCCCTTATTTATTTTCTATATGTAGTTGACTCTTTGTATTGTTTCTCCATATTATAATGAAATTCTAAACATTGTAAATACATAATCTTTGTATTATTTCTCCATATTATAATAAAATCTTCATTCTCTGGAAAGTTACATTGTTCTTGATTTCTTGCAATCTTTACTTCACTTCATATTGTGGCTTAATCTCTTATCTTTTCAAACAAACCGATATCATAGTTTCCACAACATGTTAAAAATTCTAGAGGCTCCTAAGACATAAAAACATTATGAAAACCGATAGATACGTGAGCAGTTTACCTATAGTTGTACTCTATGGTTGTTAATGTGAAAAATCTAACGTCTGACCTTCAATTTATGAATCTCAAGACTCGTAGATATACGTTATTCCTCAGACAAAGCTAACTTTCAAATTTTTTCGAGATGTCACTCAACTTTCCCAAAATATTTCTTAGATGCCAATGAATTTTAAATGTTTTTCGAGTTGCCACTAAATTTACCAACATCCATCATTGTGTCATTCATTTTTTAAAAGTTTAATGGACTTTATTACAAGCCTTATGTAAATTTCATATGAAGCATAATTCCAGTGTTAGTGGATGCCACTTCACAAAAATCATGGATGATGTGCATTTTTAAAAACATCGGGTGACAAATGAATATATTGGTAATTTCAGCATCAACTTTGATTTATGCAGCTACTATGGTGACAAGCTGGTATTTTCATGGTAGCAAGGTGCTCTCCTTTTATTGAATATGACACTCCCAAAGCCATTAGAGTTCAATGCTGGTACCGTTTTGAGTTCATCTGTAATTCAAAACTTTTAAAGTTCAATAGGTATTGGAATACACTTGAAAAAGTATAATGGCAACTAAAGTATAATGGCAACTAAGATATACAACCCCCAACATTTTCCAAGTATTGCCATTAAATTTATATTTGGTAGCGAAAATATTACAAGTACACAATATTAGGCTTTTGAATTTATTAAACTCAGAAAAAAAACATTATTTAGTCACTGGAATAAAAGAATACATGTTATGAACTCCATTAAATAATAGAATTAGTTTTATATTTACAAAATAACAATAATTTCTAAAATCCAAAGTTTTAATGTCACACATTTAAAGACATGAACTAGTTCAACTACAACATTCTATTGTTTTCACCATAACCATGCACTTAAAGCATCTCCTTTGTTCAAATCCACAAAACTGTGGCTTGGACACTAAATTCCAAAAATAATTAAAAATAATAATAACTGTTTTCTTTGGGATATATTCATATAGAATACACTTAAATAATTTGTTTAATTTTAAACACGAGAACATTATAATCATATAATTTAAAGTTAACATGTGCAATAAAAGTTAGTTTAATATTTCAACTTTCATTCAAATCCATAAAAAATTATATCAGACTACTTTCTTTAAAATCATATAAACTTCGTAAAATTTTATTCATATCTATTAATATACGAGAACTCATAAATTTTAAGAAATCGTTAAAATCCAAATTAATTTCCCAATATTAATTGTTTAGCTTGAAATAGAAACACATTATAATCATATATATTTAAATTAAGATGACAAAAAAGTTAGCTTTAATATTTTAAATTCATGAAATCCATGAGAATTTATAACATAGAATTTTGTATGATTTTTTCAATTCAAATCTATAATATTTATAAGAATTTCATAAATTTTTAGAAATTCATTAACATCGAAATTAAATACCCATCCTTAATTGTACATCTCACACAAAAAAAATCTGGTGGAATTGCTATAATCATTTAGTTGTAGGGACCACTGGCACACTTTCTACGTGGAAGTTCTACAGCTTGCGATATAAATAATATGCACGAGAACTAGGGTTCTGGGTCGCCGCCATAAAATGGAGTGGCACTGAATTTTGACACAAAATTCATCAAGTCTGAATGTAAATATCAGTCAAAGTCCCAAATTTTTAACGTGTAATGTATTTTACTTCTCAACCTTTAAAGATAATCGACGTTCTTAACCTTTCATTTTTATAGCACTCTACGCCATTTGAACTTTTTTTGTCATTTTTTTCCGCTATCAAAATCCACTGTTATCTCCGAGGTGGAAATTTGAGATTGACTTTTACCTCATATTTGTGTATGAAAGTATTAATTTAAAAAGAAATAAGTAAAAAAACTAAATTGAAACAATGAAGAAAAGGAAAAAAGTAAAAATATGCATTACCTTCCTTCTTAAAACATTTATGACATCCAGTACATTCCATTACATCGTATACATTCATTGCTCAAAGGCGATACAAAACCAAACCCTCCTTTTTTTTCCCTATCCATAGTATACTAGTCCTGTAGCGAGGGCCAAAAATTTGTGCCATCAAGTACATTCAATTACATTGTATACATCCTTTGCTCAAAGGTAAGAGAAACCAAACCCTTCTTTCAATTGTATATTTAGGAAAATTTTCCAAATTAAATTGAACAATTATCGTTGCACGAGTTAAAAATCTATTTTTTTTCCTCCCTTATTTTTGTTTTTTATTGTGTAGAACCCTTTGTTTATGAAACATGTAAGGATAATCAAGAACCGAATGTAGAATCATGGTTCCAAAATATATGGATTTCCAGATTAATGAATGTAGTTTTGCCCAACCTACTGGATGCTTACTAGTTGTACTTGATTTTAATAAAGATGTTCAAAATACATTTCCTCCTTTCCTTGCTTTCTCTCTGTTTTTATTATTTTTCTTTAATGCTTCACATGTGAAATTTTTCATAAATGTGCGACGGTGCTGCAGATTTGAGGTTAAGTTTTTCATACAGCTCTAATAATAGATTTATCTATTATAATATTTTAGAACTTTTGAGATGAATCACGTATAAATATTCTAAAAATTGGGCCCACCCTCACTTGTGCAACAAGAATAACCGGAACCGACCCGAGAACTCGTGAGGTTATAGAAAAAACCTAGCTGTTTAAAATTGGGTAAAATCTGGAGAAATGGTTGACCCTTTTTCTTTTAAAAAAAGAAAAAAAAATTATAAAAGAGAAATTCAACTTTAATATCATTCTATGTTATGAAAATATCTATGACAAGTCACAGCCTTAACCTTTGGTTTATTATTGAAATTTTTATTTTTATATTGATCGAGAATTAACTTATATATATAAGCTTTTCATGGTATGTGTGAGTAACCTACAATTTATGATCTCCATGTTGACCCCGAGTTAACCTACCATTTCCCTATTCTGAGTCCGTGCCTGATGCGCGTCTTTAAAAAATGGGTAAATATTTTCTTCAATACTCGCCGTCATGCATATTTAACTATATGTATCTATGCTGCTTCTTGTTTGTTAGGCGTCATCTTATGATAGAATAAAATACAAAAGAAAAAACATGCATGCATGCTGCTGTGGAGTGATCTTCTGCACGAACCGTTTCGGTGGTTGAATATTGTAAGAGAGGTGTAGTGAGCATATTATTAAAATGATTACGCACCTAATTTGGTTTCTATTTGATATTTGTACACGGAACCTTTTCTTCAACTCTTCAAGCAGTACGGAAATTCACAATTAATCAAAGTTTTTAATTTCCTTGTTTCATGTTCTTGAAGTACCTTCATCATTTGCCTGCTTTGGTTTTGTGTTTTTTCAAATTTTGTGCTGTCCGTATCTCATCTTTGTTCTTTCGTCTGCATCACAGGTGTACAAATTATTAGTCAAGAGCCGAGACCCAGCAATTGTTCATCTAATTTTAAAAATGAATGACACAAATGCTCACAAGTACAAAGAGTTGATGAAATCAAAGGCGAAAAATGTCAAGGGATCAGGTGAATTTGTATCTTAAAATTTCTATTCAATTATATTTATAATAATTTTAAAAATGAATGACCCAAATGCTCACATGTACAAAGAGTTGATGAAATCAAAGGCGAAAAATGGCAAGGGATCAGGTGAATTTGTTTGTTAAAATTTCTATTCAATTATGTTTCTAAAATCTAGCTGCATCTTTATTCACTTCCAGTAGGTTGGTAAGTATACAATGAACTTATCCTCTTTATGTTTTCTTTCAAGTTTTGAATAACTTGAAGTGTTGACTGACAGCATTGTTTTTTTACAACCAATATACGTCAAATTTATAAATTAATAACATGGAACAGTGCTGTAATTAGGAAGGTGGAAATACTTATATTGCTGAAGATTATTTCGATGAGGCACGTCTTATCCATTCTATTCCAACACACATCTGAAACATGTAGCCTTTTAAGTAAACAAAATGCGACCAAGTGAAAAATCTCATTACTGCACATGGATTGATTTATTTTCTGGAACACCCTGTTTGGATCTTTTCTATCTAGTGAAAGCATTTTATTTTTCAGGAAAGGACATGATTATTCTGACTATTTACTTTTCTGCTCGACTTGTGCTATGTTTGGCAGATATTTCAATTGAAAAGAAGCTGTCTCAAAAAGATGACAAATTTATTCAAGGAAATGATTCTGCCGTTGACAACAGCTTCAGATCATGCTCTAAAGGTGGAAGGTACTGATTTGTTGAATTAAACTTTCAAAAGTTCTCCATTTTCTTGTGGTTCTTGTTCTATGAGTGATGATAAAGCCGAATACTCTGTGCAAAAGTTTCAGTTGAAAATGATAAAACAATGGAAAAGGGGTCTGGAATTCCGATTTTTTACATTCATAAACTTTTGTTTCATTTTTTATTTTCATGCATGTCAAATGGAAATTAGTTTGTGGTACAAAGATTGATCATAAGTAATATGCAATGTTCTTAAAATTACTATTATAATACAAGAGAAGAATAAAATTGGGGATTCTTTCATTAGTCGCTTCCATGCTCAACTGGGGAGCCTTGACTAAATAAATAGGGTGTTCAAAAGAAAACACCAACATGTGTTGAAAGAGGTTTGACAGGACATTTAGTACGTTTAGTTATGCTTAGCTATTGAAGACATACAATAAATGGAAATTTAAAATCCTCTATAACAACTTAAGCATTTACTTTTAGACAAGGTGGTCATTCCATATGTATTTAACCTTGGAAGTTATTGGATTCAAGTCTCACATCTACTCATTTATAGAAGTTCCAAATATTAGGCATGTAAATGAAAAATTCACCTCTTAGCAGCTTAAAATGACCAGGTGGTAAGATAGCATTTTCACCAAGCTTATTTCATTGTGTCAAAATCCATTATAGGATATATTTGGTGGATTTTGTTTTCATCTAATACGAATCAGAATGTCATATTTTATCCTAGATAGTGAAGCCTACTAGTTTTTTAGTGTTAAAATTTTTGCATGACCCGAATTCGATTTTGGAAGTATATTTGGAGTTGTTTGTTTGTATAGGAGAGTTTTGAAGAAGCAAAAGGTGATAACGAGAATTTTTCTCGATTTTTGACAGTTTTTATCTCCTATTTTAACTCAAATACTCCGTTATTTATTTTACCTATTGTAATAAAGCTTCACCTTGTATTAGACTCTTGTTTGTATAAATTCTCCTAGTATGTTAGAGATTTTTACATTATAAATATATGGTGTATTACACATATTAATTTGATGGACTCAAAAAGATCTAGTGGATCCGGATTATTAGAGAGACTCGCAGATTGAGTCTTGTGAGTTCCAATATAATATATTGTAACTCCTTACTTTTGACTTTTGATATAGAAAATTTTCCGCCATTGCCCATGCTTTTTTTTTCCCCGGTATCTAGTTGCACGTTCACTCATCATTAATATTCATAACAATTATNTCTAGTTGCACGTTCTCTCATCTTTAATATTCATAACAATTGGCTCAATTCCTAACACTGGGAGATATGGAAACAAAAATAGACTTCACTACATTTTCGATGCACCTTCCTTTCGTTTTTCAATAATGATTTTTAATATATCCTGTTCCTTTGCAGTTCTGATTTTCAGCTGAGGAGGCTAAGTCACAGTGGTCGTGGAGAAAAAAGTCACATTTCTTCTCATCTCATCCAGACCACTGTAAGTTTGTATAGTAACACTTCAACGCTTTAACATGCTTTGATTTTAGTTAAGGAACATTATTTGCTGGTTTAAATAATCGATAGTTGATAAAATTACTCTCAGTTGTCTGATACTAAAACCTGTTTATATAACTTGCCCCATGAATTCAGTACATTTTGTACTTTCACAATGTCAGCATTTCAAGACGAGACCAATTCTTCCCATTAAAACTGGAAAGTATCCAAAATGGAAATTTTTCGGAATTAAAAATAATAACTAGAACAAAATATATCAGAATTAATTGAAAAACAAGAGAATAGACCATGATACTACTTTGTATTTTTATGCTTAAGTGTGAATTATTTTGCAACGACCTGATGCCATATCAATCACAAATGTCGTAATAATCAACAATCTACATAAAAAATCTTCTATTCTGAGTATCTGCAGATAGAAGTTTCTTTATCTGATTCGTGCTCTCTTCTTTTTGATGTTATTTTCATTCTCTTCTTTTTGATGTTATTTTCATGTCTTTTCACCAAGGAATTTAAACTGGGGCTCAAGGGCTTCCCTTGCTTCCTGATTTTACTTTTTTGGACAGTAATAAGTATTGTTTGAAATGGAACGAAGAATCTCAAAGTGTTTTTACCCATGTGACAATATGTTGAGCAATTTTATTGCTAGCAATTGAGACTTGGAATTTCTGTTGCAATAGGGGGAAAAAAATTAGATTTTGGTGGTTGTCGAACAGTAAAGCATATCAGTCTTCATAGGATCCTTGATAAAACCCTGAAAACGTTTCTGATTTCAGCTGCGTTGCTGCTGCCAATAAAATGTCAGTTGTGATGTATCTCTGAATTATCAAAAAGATGACCTTCATGAATAGAGAAAAGCTTGTTTCGTATAATGTTAAATGTGGTTTAACACTTCCACGAATGCGACACCAGCAAAAAGATAGGTCCATTGAATGGGTGGCCTTGTTTGTTGCGTCTTGTGTAGATCTCAGAGAAACGACAAGTTCTCCTCATTTGTAGAAATTCAAAGAGATAGGAAATGGATTTAGAGTTGTTTAAGAGGTTTATGATTTTTGCATACAGTCATGAGATATGGATAGATAGCCGTTATCTTTAGATTTGACTTTTATTCCTCATGGCCTGTGTCCTGGACTATAGCTATAACTTCTGATATTACCTCTTTTGCATTTGTCAATGTATGTTTGAATGACTAGATTTTTGATGATAAATATTCCATACTGACAACTGATTAAGCAATGGGAACAAACATCCTCAGCCAGAATGAGAAGTCATTTGATAAGTTTAAATATTTTCTATTTTACTTGGACCTTGATACAGGTGTCGGGTGCCCGATTTTGTCCAAATGTCAGATTCATCACATCTCTGGACTTCGGATGTCTGTCCTCAGAAAATAATTGTATACTTTATTCATTTCTCTCTATTTCTATGTTGACGAGAGGAAAAGGATAGAGCTGATGAACGAGGGTTCTGGGAAGGATAAAGACTTTTTTTCTTTGATCAAATGACTAAAAGCTTAATAGGAAAGCAGTAGTAGGGTAGATAGGATGGTCAATAAAGGCTAAAAAAGATATAAGTCTCATATCATTCGAGAAGATCACACGAGGAAACCTCAACCCTAGGTGATGAAGAAAGGGAAACTCTCAACTTTATTTGTAACTAATATAAAACTTTGGACATCTTCGGCATACTTCCTAATTTTTTGATATCGTTGTATGCGTGTAGTCTGCAACATGGGTGTGTTATGCTTTTAGATGAATTGGAGGAATGTGGATCTTCTTCCTTTTTTATCGAATTCCCTTTGGGGTATGGAGGAACAAAAGATTTCTGAATTGGTGTGCTGATAATTATTATATGGCCTTCTGTTCTGAAACAAATTATAGCATATTTGAGTTCTGAAATCATTCTCTTTTTTGATATAATTCAATGTGCAGAATGGAGCAGAAGTCGATGCTGGGTTAAAGGTTTATGATGTAGATTCCATTGAGTCTCAGAATGACTGCAGGATAGAAAAGGAACTCCAGGAATGCTTTATCTGCAGGCATGGTGGAAAACTCTTGTGAGTGTTCCAGTCGCTTAAATAATTCATGGGTCAACTAGCTTTAATTTTGTTCGTGGATGCTTTAAAAGAATCTTTTGTGTACATTAATAAATTTCTTTATGTTGTGGTTTTCATATTTGTGGCTCATGAATTTGTGATATTTATAGTAATTAAGTGCTAAAACGGCATTCACCAATGGCATTTTTAATGCTGATAATTAATTTTTGACATTTCAGTTTTTCCCGATTTCGTTGATTTGTAATTATTGAGGTCTCCATGAAATGATTATAGTCGAAATAGTGATGTTTGATATTTTTTTGTCAAAACCTCAGATAATGTTATTTTCCTTTATTTTAATCTCATTTCCTTGAAGAAAATCCACGAATCTTCTTATGCTTTGTTTGATATTTTGAAATTATTTTTTGTATCTAAAATAGTTTTAGAATAAAGTTGGTGTTAAAAAATCCAAAAGGGACATTATTTCACTAACTTATTAAACTGCTGCATTCCAACTATCAAGCAATAGAAATTCAAAGCACAATTTAATCAAGCCATACTAAGGATGCATTATATTTTTGGCTCTTATGGTTCTGATGCTATGTTTAGCTCTTACTGGTACACCTTGGACTTGAAAGTTTGTTTTGATGAAGCACTATTTAGGTAGGTAACACTGTACATCAATTCAATATGTTTTGCCACCTATGTTCAAGCATTAGAATGATGGTTCCTGGCTGCACTGTCTTGTGGTTTAGGCTCTCCACTTTTTCTTTCCATACTATACTTGTCTTTCAATGCTATTATTCATATTTTAGTTGCGGTTATGAAAAACTTAAATTTAGTTTCACGTTCTCTAAGAATAAAATGGTCACATATGCAATGTTTTATTAATGAAGTATTTGGTAAAAATATCATTATGGTATTATGTTCTCCCAGCTGAGCAGGTACAAATAATTAAAATTATTTGATATCTCCACACGCTGGTGTAGCGTAAAAATTGAACAATTTATTCAACTTCATTAGAGATATGTTTCCATAAGGACAAAAATCATACATTGAAGTGTGCATAAATTCCGAAAATGGAAATAATATTTTTAGTTGAATGCAATACTTTTTATTAATAATAACTTGTTGAGATATACTTTAATTTCTATTAATTGTTAGCAACAAATGACTAGTAAATTTCTTTTTGAACTACGTTTTTTTCTTGATTAATTCCAAATTCGAGACTAGTCATGCTTTCTTTTGAAATCTTAGCTTTACCTTTATACTTTAACAATAATGTTTTTGGAGCGATCAATTATATATAGGCGCTGTTCTGGACGAGGGTGCAAAAAGAGCTTCCACCTTTCATGTGTGAAACCGCTTCTCTCCTATGTTCCTCTTGGAATTTGGCATTGTGTTTGGTGCGTTCAAAAGAAGATAAAATCAGGTGTTTACACTGTGTCTGAAGGGATAGAGTCCATTTTGGAAGCAGAAATGGTTACTTCAAATGCTGAAGGTGCACATATTTTGCATATAATTCTTGCTTTGTTTTTGTTTCAACATCTAGCCATGGTCATTCACTTTGGTAGAATACCTAATATAAGCAGTTATAAAATTTAATAAGACTATGTCCACAGAAATACAGGAGCAGAGGCAATATTTGGTCAAGTACAAAGGTCTTGCTCATATTCATAACCGTTGGGTTCCAGAGGGACAGCTCATTCTTGAAAATCCTCCATTATTTTCAAGATACCAGAAACACAACCGGGTATTGAAATATTTTATTTCCTGCTCTTTTTGAGGAAGAGTAAATTAGAGATGAATAACATACGATGTTGCATTAAATGGTACAACCAATAAAGTGAGTCTCACATCTATAGATGTAAATCATTTCATAGCTCATCACAAGTCACATAAACTGGTCATCGTCTATAATGGAGATAAATAGCATTATTCTTTGAAGAACTTGTTGCAACTAAAAGATTCTATTGCTTTGATATTCATTCTCCAGAAAGTGCATTGGAAAAATGAGTGGCTCGTTCCACATCATTTGCTTGACAAGAGGATGATATTATTACCTGAGAACGTTGATTTTGAATTACATCCGCAAGATGACAATGTGTTAGACTGCCTCCATGAGTGGCTTGTCAAATGGACCGGCCTTGACTATGACGATGCTACATGGGAATTAGAGACAGCTTCATTTTTCAAGTCTCCTGAAGCAATAAAACTCATTAGTGAGTATGAAGCTCGACACCAGAAGCATGAAAGCATGTCAAGCTCTTCCAAACAAGATAAAGTACTCAAACTATGTGAAAAAAGGAACAATATTTTATTTCGATGGCAACAATTTGTTCGTAATATTATCAATTTTGGTCACCTTCATTTATGATTCTAGTATGTAGTTTTCAGATGTAAGCTTGTGTGAAGATATGATTCGTTTTATGATGATGCCATCTATTTTTGAGGTTCACATTGTTTAAATTTTCATTTCATTGGAGCTTTTCCTAACCTAGATGATAATTTAAGTGGTGTATATTCTTTAAATGCATCTCTTCTTTGATGAACCTCTTTATTATTTTGATAGTTGCAAAAGAATGTTGAAATTGGAATTATTCTTCATCAGAGCCATAAGGTGAAGTTCATTAAAATGTTGGTGGTTGGCTAGAATAACTAATAGGTTATCTTCCTTTGTTTGGACTCCTAAATCCATCCCAAGCCTTTTCTTCCACCTCTCCTCACCCTCACGGGCACATAATTTACCTTGAACTATAGTTGAGGAAGAGAACTGGATATTAATCCTGCCCAATATTAGATGTGCTCTAGAATTTTTTAGTATTTGTTTACAAATTTTACTTTCCATGTCCAGAAAGAAGAAAATTTGAATGTTTCATATATAGTCGGATAATTATCTCTCGTCCCTAGTCGTGTTTATCCTTCTTTATGTTTGTTATTACCTGAATGGTATTAATCTTTATCTGATTCTTATTTTAAGGTTTACAGTGATTACTACCTAATATGCTGAAGTTGCAGGAAAGAAAAATTACCCTTTCTGCACTTAAGAAGTTTCCATTTGGGGACGCAGCTGGAGATTGTGATCGCCATCTTGCTCATGTCAACAAACTTCTCGAAAAATGGCAGTTAGATGAAAATGCTTTGGTTATTGATGATCAGGTGATCATGTGCTACAGTTCTCACACTTGGATGTTTAGATTAGTTCTTCTTTTTACATGTGGTACTTTTGAATCGTGTATCAGCCATTGTTCCTCCTTGATTTTCTATCTACTAATAAAGTGTGCAAATAATCAAATATAAACCTCACAAAATTAGATAGAAATTCCACAATTCCCTCAAATCACCCTAGAAATTAGGGATATGAAATCTGTTAAAATGTACCCCAGATTCATCAGGTATTGATGGATTGGTTGAAAGAGGTCTTGAAGATAACATATGGACCAAATAAATTTTGAGTCTGGGCTCCTGGGTGTCACTTTTCAGGCGCCTAGGTGCCAATCGAGTGTGGAAATTGGATTTAATTCAGAGATTCAGTACCTAAACGCCACGTTGAAGCGCCATCTGCCACTCGGTTACCGCAAGCCTTGGCACTTGAGCACCGTATGCCACTCGCTGGGCACGAGGTTGCTGCTCGAGAACCGCTGTTATCCAACTCAGAGCTTGTTTGCGATTTTGACAAATTTTGGGGTTTGACATGTACTCTATATATAGTTGGCTCTTCATTGTGATAGAAAACAAGTTGAGAACACAAAATTACTGTATTCTTTAATCATAAAGAGAATTCTTTTCCTATACCCGTGGTTTTTCCACATAAAATCTTGTGTTTGTTATTGTTTACTATCATATTGCCATATTACTCTCGTTTCATGAATCTAACAAGTGATATCAAAGCAAATTGGTATCACTTTACTTCTATNAAATCTTGTGTTTGTGATTGTTTACTTTCATATTGCCATATTACTCTCGTTTCTTGAATCTAACAAGTAATATCAAACTAAATTGGTATCCCTTTATTTCTATCAAAATCGGATATCCACACCATCATCTTCTAGATATTTTAGGTTTACAGCATCTAAAACTCTTTGATTTACCAAAATGATGTTGTCTAGAGTTGTGCATATTGTACCTAACAACTGAAATGATTGTAACTTGCAGGAAAAAGTTTTGAAAATTGTTTTATTCATATTGTCATTGCATGGAGAAGTTAAGCAACCATTCTTGATCATCACGCCTTCAACTGCTATTTCTCTGTGGGAAGCTGAGTTTTCACGTTGGACGTCGTCTACCAATGTTATTGTCTACACGGGGAGCACAGATGCACGGGCTGTCATAAGAACTCTCGAGTTTTACAATGAAAATGGCTGCGTAATGTTCCAGGTCCTAATATCACCTCCTAATGCCATTGCAGAGGTATTAATTTAATCGTCATATTATCTATATACATTTTGGTTGGGTCAAAATTCTGAAGTTACTAATAGTTAACAGAGCTCGGTTCATGATGGTATCTATCCACTTTAGATACCTTCCCCCATCCCGCTACTCTCCTGGTTTAAAAAAAGAAAAATTAAAATAATCATCAACGTGTGTGTTTCGATTACTTGCAGGATCTAGAATTTTTTGTCAACATAAAATGGGAAGCAATAATTGTAGATGAGTGTCAACGTTCCTCAATGCTGGTTCATTTAAGCACAATCAAAATTATACAAGCTAATATGAAATTGCTGCTTATCAGTGATCAAATAAAGGTACGTGTTTCCACTAATTAATCTCTGAGCACAATTTAACTTGAGTTAATTCCTTTCCTCTGAATTATAACAGGATAAGCATTACCACAGTGTTCATTCATTCCTTGATCCCAAGTATGATAACATCTCTGAAGATATTTCGCATAGTGATAACAACCTTGATGTAAATGAGCTAAAGGAAAAATTGTCCAATTTTGTTGCATACGAGTGCAAGTCTACCATGCTCAATTTTGTGGAGTACTGGGTCCCTGTCAATCTCTCTGACGTGCAGACGGAGCAGTACTGTGCTTCCCTACTTTCAAATTCGATGTTACTTGGATCATGTTCAAAAATTGCTTCAGTAAATGCCCTCCAGGAAATACTTATTTCAACTCGGAAGGTTCGGCTTTACTGAAAAATTCTATTACTAGTTAGCTGCTGTCTTATATATATCTACTTAGTTGTTGCTTCAGTTTTACTTTTTCTTGCATGTTTTCATTACAACAAAAATTACCTTTTACAACGGGAAAAAAGTTCGAGTGCATGTTGCAGGCTTCGATGTTGTCGTAGAGTGAAAGAATACGGCAACATTCAATGCCTGATGCAAAAGGTGTAAAATGCTCATTGTCGTTACCTTTTCGCAATGTTCTCTGAATGTTGTATTTATACTTTTTGCAACAATCAACTAAACATTATATAAAAGACAATAGCAACATTCATTAAATTATTGTTGCAAAATTCCAGTTTTGTTAACAAACGGCAACATACACTTACTCAATATTGAGATAGATCCCTTTCAACAATAATCAATTAATGAATGTTGCATTTTGTATGTTTTGAAAGGACATAGTGTTTATTGATTTATTTTATTTCATTTTTTTCTCTTTCTATGAATTGTTGCGTTCCACTATTTTTTAGACGGAGATCAAATAAGTTTATATTGCAGTGTTGTGATCATCCCTATCTCATGGAGGGGTCTTTGCGAGAGTCAGTGGTACAAGGTGTTCCTGTGGCTGAAAAATTGAACGCTGAAATTGAATTGAGTGGAAAATTACATCTCCTTCTCATGATCCTTTTGGAGATCAAGAAACGTGAATTAAGAGTTCTTATCCTTTTTCAGGTTGCAAATCTAATTTTGTGTAAAATTGCTTTTTGTCCTGCTTTACTTCCCATCACCTGTGATTCATTTGAATGGATTGTATTAACAATAAAACTATTTTGGAATATGTTGTGATGGACAGTTACTTGCTGGCTCTGGACCAGTTTCTATAGGAGATGTTTTGGAAAACATTATTCATGAAAAATTTGGCGAAGATTCTTACGTACGAATAGATGGAGGGATGACTCCCTCCAGAAAGAGAAATGCCTCGATCAAGTTTAATGATGAAGAGAATGGGATGTTTGTTTGTTTGATTGAAACTCGTGCATGTCTCCCAAGTATTAAACTTTCATCCATGGATAGTGTTATTCTATTCAACAGTGATTGGAAACCAATGAATGACTTGAGGGCTCTGCATAAGATCAACCTTACTTCACGAAGTGAGCAGCTGAAGATCTTCCGTTTATATTCATTATGTACCGTGGAAGAGAAGATACTAATTTTGGCCAAGCAAGGCATGACTCTCGAAGGCAATATAAGCAGCATAAAGAAAAGTACTTGCCATGGCTTACTAACTTGGGGTGCCTACTATCTGTTCAATAAGCTTGACAGGTTCCACAACTTGAGCAACCATGATGCAAATTCAAGTATGTCTTCCGTGGAGACTTTTATGGAAGATGTATTTTATGAGATGTTAACATTATTGCCTAATAATAGGCAGATTGGTAACTCTACAAATTGCTCATTCATTTTTAAAGTTCTAGAGACTGGAGGAATTTATCCCAGTGGCATCACTTTAGTTGGAGAAGTGGAATCATCCTTAATTGAGGATCGCTCCATAATCAAAAATATTTTTGACAATGAACCACCCCATATTTTCTGGATAAATTTACTTCAAGGGAGGAATCCTAGGTGGAAATTTTTGTCCACTCCACTTTCAAGGGACGAAAGGAAATGCAAACGGCATGATGATTTTGTAGTGGCAGGTTATACACATAAGAAGCATAGGAGCATGCATCATAAAGTTAGATATCAACCTGTAGAGCTCGACAGACAAGAAAAACTGACCTCTTTGGTTTACGGGAACAGTAAAGCAACTACTCTGGCTACAGGAAATACACAAATCCACAGTAGCTCATCCTTATCTGGACCTCTTCTTTCTGTGGCGTCAGATCAGGCAAGAGAGATTTTCTAGTTAACTTTTTTATTTTCTTTGTTTATAATTTCCTGTTAACCAATTTTGGATGCTGTATATGAATTTTCCATCTTGCACTAATTCTATGCTTGGTATCACCAGGCCCAGGCTCCAACATCTCCATCGGATGAGGTCCCAATTCAACCATTGGATTCTTCTGCGCAGCATTCCAAGAGAGATGTGCCTCTACAACTATCATCAAACATGCCATTAGGTATGACAGCAAGTGGCCAAAATCCCCAGGTCCAGGCTCCAACATCTCCACTGGATGAGGTCTCAATTCAGCCATTTGATTCTTTCGTGCAACATTCAGCGAGAGACGAACCTCTACAATCATCACCAAACATCCCTTTAGTTACGACAGTAAATAGCCCAATTCACCAGGCCCAGGCTCCAATATCTCCATCGGATGAGGTCTCAACTCAGCTATTGGATTCTTCTGTGCAAAATTATGTGAGAGACGAGCCTCTACAATCATCATCAAGCATGCCATTAGGTATGACAGCACATGGTTCAAATCACAAGCCATTGGATTCTTCAATCCAGCATCCTGTGAGAAATGTGCCTCTGCAACTATCATCAAACACGCTGTTAGGTATGACGACAAGTTGCCAAAATCACCAGGTCCAGACTTCAACATCTCCATCAGATGATGTCTCAATTCAGCAATTGGATTCTTTTGGGCAACATTCCGTGAGAGACGAGCCTCTACAATCTTCACAAAACCTGCAATTAGGTATGACAGCAAGTGGCCCAAATCACGAGGCCCAGGCTCTGACATCTCCAATGGATGAGGTCTCAATTCAGCCATTGGATTCTTCTGTGCAGCATTCTATGAGATATGTGCCTCTGCAACTATCATCAAACATAGAGTCTCAACCAACAGATTCAGAGGCACATCAATTTGTCTGCTCTTCTCTCCAGTTGGAGTTGGAAAGGCTGCAAAAAGATAAAGAAGAAAATATGAAATTGCATGAAGATATGGTCCGTAAATATTTATTTTTTGTGTTCCATTTCTGTACTTGTTATTGTTAGTTATATAAGAAGAAATATTATTTCTTACATGATGTGATCAACTTGCAGAAACTGCAGCTAAAATTATCATTCAAAGAGGAGATTGATCAGCTACGTAAAAAGTATGATCAGTTGCTTCAGAGTGCGGAGATGAAATTTCATGAGAATACAGAAACTATTGAGAGAAGGTATAACGAAGTCCACATAAATAAAGTATTAGCCGAGATGATGATACAGGACGGAAATGCTGCAACTGGAACCCTCTCACTAGAAACGGGCAATGGTATGTTTGGTAGATTGCAGTAGTTGGTACTTGAAATCCATCTTAAGCTCACTGAAGTTTTAGCTAGTTAAAATTTAGTTAACTAATATAAGAGTGGTTGTGTCAACAACTTGCTGTAATGTTTGTTTTGAAGCCTGTAAAGAGAAACACCCTACATATTTGCACATTCAACTCAACATCTCATAAACGAAAAAACACTTTTATTGTCTGATAAGTTATATAATTTTAATTTACAACTTTTTCTCTTTCTTAATATAGCTATTGACATAATCATCTATTTCGCAGTGACTACAAACCCACCGACTGATGAAAGCCATCAGAATATTTTGCAGCAGATTGGACCACAGAATGCAACTGGTCCAAAAGACATACTGGAAAATCTGCCAATAACAGCACTCAGCTGCTCAATGGTTCAGATGTCAAACCAAGCTTCGGTTTCTGCAAGAATTATGTCAAGACAAGATGAACCTCCAGTAAGATCTTTCATGACATCTCGACAACTTGTGACTTCATCAGGGGTGGTGAACCCTACATCAGACGTCCAGCAAATTCCCAAAACAATGGGCCAAGCTTTGCCCAATCAACCTTCAGTAAGCCCTGTCATGAATGTTCAACAATCTGTACCTTCAGCAGAGGCGGGGAACTATTTGTCATCGTGCCAGCAAACTTACAGAACTACTCTCAGACCTGAAATGTCTGCACCGAGTCGGCCCATGACTTGCTTGGCACCTATGATTCAAGCACTGCAGGGTTCAACTCAATCATTAGCAAGTCAGTCCACTGATGCGATTACTATCTCACAGACTGGACAAACTGCAGGAATTCAGACAACAAATGGTCCTCCCGTGATTACAACCTTGGTCATGCAGCTTCCTAGGGCATCTCGTGGTCTTTCAACTCCAATCACCACAGTTTCTAATCCGACTTTCCCTTTCTCGGGAAACCTTCAAACAGGCTATGACCTAAGGGCCCCTGCTCCACACCTTAGAAGTAGGGCACTTCCTATGCCCATCTCAGCACCCAACCCCCAGTCCTCTCCCTGCAATGAGGTAAATTTTCTGCCACCCATCAGTCCACCCGTACAGATGCAGCTGCCTACTGGATCTCTCTCAAACACATTAGGATCACCTACTGGGACAGGCAATATCAGAAGTGTTGGACAAGTGCTGCATGCTGTTGTTTCAGGGACATCAATTCCTGCACTTGCCCCTGGTGAACAGTCCCCTTTCCAAGGTGCACAACAGGCCAGCTCCTCCTCTTTCTGGAAATTTGAAGCAGATAATTGAAGTCATGTTGCAGGTCCACCACACCAGGACGAGGCCTGATATGGATGCCGGGGAGGAGACCTGATCGAGTTCTACTTGCTGCTTTTTATTTTTATTTTTTACGTATTTATTAATTAGAACCCTGTTTATTTTGAGGACTATATCATCTTTTATGAGTTAGGGTTTAGTATTTACAGCTGTTTTGTACTTCATAATTATGGGTGGACTTTTGAATTAATAAAACGCTCAGAGAGAGGCTTTCTCTTCTGTATTTAATCTTATATAAATAATATGTAGTTTATAGAAATTATATTATTATTTGTTAGGTTTTTAATGTAATTGGAAAATCTGTGAACAAAATGGATTAGATTTAATGTGTTGTAAAAATCAAGGAATAAGCTACAAATACTGCTAATTGAGTTGTATTAGGTTTAGGGTTCGAGAATGGAAAAAAGAAAAACGGCACCGCAATTTCGCTAAACTGTCACCAGGACTTTGTTCGAGCGGCAAAAACAGAAACATTGTTGCTTGCCTTCGCTCGAGCGACACACTGTTGTCCGTCAGTCGCCCAGCTTTAGCAAGAGCGACAGGGTTATCTGGAGAATATTAATTCGCATTTTTAAGGATTTTTGTCCGGCCCATTCAACGCTAAACCTATAGTATAAGTACGAGATAACCCCTAAATGGTTTTTCTTATGATTGATCATCGAGATAATTCTAATTGCTTCATATCCTCTTTATCTATAGCTTTCAACCTTCTTTGTTTTATTTGTTCTTGACATTGAAAACATCAAACCTATAATCCAAATACCAAACTGCTTACTTCCTACACATATGTCAGAATACTGAAGATCAGGGAAAGATGACTGGAGTTCTAGCTGTTGAAGAAAACAAAATTCTTCGTTGATCTATAGACGAATTCATAAAGCCGGTAGTTGGTGCAGGAGCATGGAATCCAGGAGGCTGTGAAATTGCAATCAGGAGGTCAGAAAGTACTAATGGAACTCGAGTCTGGCAGAATTAAGTTCTAATTCGTTTATAGTGGATTGTTGACTAGCAAAGTGCCCAAAGTTTTTACTCAGTTGGAGTTTCTCCGTGATCATTCGATATGTTGTTACTATTTTCATACAATTACAGTAATTCAACGGAAAATTAAACTATTTGATTAATCATCTAAAAATAATTAAAAGTAACTTGTTTCTATTTAATTTTTTATTTTTAATTCCACATAATCACCTATTCACCCGCTGTAGGCGTAGTTTGGGTCGAACCTCATAATTTCAATATTGCTGTTGGTCATCCTGTTTTTCTATCTATGCTAGTTGGTCTCAGAGCGTTTGTGTATGCTCCTGAATATGGTTCGAGGATGTCTTGGTAGAGGACTAATGGGACCGGGGCAGATGATGGTAACGGTGAGGACAAAATGACTATAATTCATTAATCCATTAAAGCTTTGGCGCAAGAAGTGGGAGATATTGCATTACTACAGCAATATTTGAGCCACCAATTACAAGACATGGGTGAGGCACTTGGTGGTGGACATAGCGGAAGAAGGGGCATAAATCGTAATCAGCGTAGTAGCTCTGCCGATCGATGGAGGTGGCGGTGGCTCCGTGCAAGGGACTGAATAAGTGCATGGAGAAGGGTGCATCTATCTCACAAAGATGGCAGTTCAAATTGTAACCCATTCGCACCTCTTAGCTGAAGAGATGTGGAGATGGAGACTGAGAAGAGAGGGAGGTAGGCGCAAACTTAGGATCAGTTCGGGGAAGGGAACCTGATTGGTGCCACTAGGAATCAGGTTTCAATATAGATTCGGCCCACGGTCTCGTTTCTCGGTCCAAATTGTAAATAATATGTATGCCTCGTGCAGGTAACACAACAAACTCTCCAAATGAGGATACGTAGTTCGATTACTGAAATTGGATCCCAAATTGATGATAGTCTACATTAGAAAATTAAGTATTAGGTCATCCTAAAGATGACGATGTTTAAATTTCAGAGTTGACGATCCAAACAAAGGTTGTATGCTCAAATTGATGTCTCCAACGAACCTTCTAAAGAGGTTCTTGTTTTTACGTCAACGACCAAACTAAACAATGCTGATTTTTTTTTATATTTATTAATCAATTAACTGAAATCAGTGCCAGGGTTCCAGTGCGATTATGTATCAATGCTGAGTAAAAATGCACCATTTGCAATAGGCTGTACCAGTTGAGCCATGGAAATTTTGTTCGCTGGCAGGAAAACTATGGAAGGGATATTGGCCTACGTGCAATAGGGAGATAGCGCGGCCGAGGTGTCGCCTGTTGAGACGCAGCCTACACCAACTAATGGGACATTCATCTTGCGCAGCCTGTCAGACCTGGCTAACTAAACTGTCCTGCCCAAATCCTAGAAACTTCCAGCATCGCTTTGGGCACCTCCAACCCAACCCCAAATTTTGCACTATTTTGCACCATATTTGATTAAAGTCCTTTTTGCCCTTTCTTCATTTAGCACAAAATGTTGTTAAGTGAATTTGTTTTCCAGCATCGCTTTGGGCAACTCCAACCCAACACCAAATTTTGCACTATTTTGCACCATATTTGATTAAAGTCCTTTTTGCCCTTTCTTCATTTAGCACCAAATGTTGTTAAGGGTATTTGTGTCATTTTATACTATACATAAATGATAATTCTTAATTAATTATTATTGTAATTATTATAATAACTACTACTTCTAGTATTATTATTTGTAATAAACTTTAATCACGTAATCAATAATAATCAAGGAATGAATTAAAATAAACGTACTCCAAAAGTTTTAAAATGTAACGAATATGATTATTTAAGATTAAAACGAAACTACAACAATGGACACATACATACGTCACTCAATTGTACTACATTATTTTTAAAATTTATGAATTAATGTAATATTTTCGTTGATGAAATGTAATTATTCATGTAGTAATTTATGTAGAAGTAAATTAAATAATAAATAATTTTTCAGATATCTAAATTATTAAGAATAAAAAAATGATGAAAATAATTAAACACTATTCATTAGGTACAACTTTTGATGTAACGGGTTGGAGATGATTTTTAATTTGGTGCAAAACTTACCTCAAATTTTGGTGCAACGTTGGAGATGGCCTAATGCCACAGCTTTTAACCAACAAATCATTGGGCCCAGAAAAGATTGGAATTACCCTCTAATGCACTGACACTATCATCGTTACAGGGCAGTCTATAGTTTTTTTAGGAATTACGTTAGATGTACACTTCGGTGTACATACTGAATTCTACGTGGAGGGAATCTGCATAATGATGTGATGTGTGTCTTCAAAGACAACAGTGTAGATCATGCCACATGGAAGAGTTTATACCAAAATGTAAAATAAAGTGAACATGTAGCATGATTCATTTTTTAGGGACCTTAAGCTAACCTTAAATATGGACCGTAACATTATATGAATAATAAGAATTTTTTTATTAAATAAAACTTTCAAACTTACAAAAATAATAATCTAAAGTTTTCAAATGTCTAAATTAAATTTGCTAGAATTTTTTGGCACAAAATGACAATTATACTATTGCAATCAATTTTCTTTGGAACTTCTTTTCAATAAACACCATGGTTAATCCATTCAACATTTCTTGTGAAATTATTCACCAAGACTAGTCATTAATATTTTATGAGGAATCCACTCATGTGGAAACAACAATCCATCAAATTTTATATAGTCTAACACTTCAATCGCCTTTTTTTCCTCTTCTTGCAATTAGTTTCTCACTATTTATAGCTCAAAAATAACTTATGTCCATCAATATCATAACCTCTATCGTGCTTCAAAAAAGTTTCAAGCTCATTACACTAATACTTCAAACAATTGTTATTTGTAGTCTGCAATTTTCTAAAAATCAATCAGAAACCCAAGAGTAATCTCATATTTGTGAAATTGTTCAAATGTTAACTCAAGTGAAGAAAGAGATTTATCAACTATATATAATAAATAATCAACTTTAAAAGATTCTTGAGCTAAACGTATTATCTCATAATTGGCATTATCATAAAAGTACTTCTTCCTATGAATAATATGCTTTTCATTAAATTTAGGTTCAAATTCCATTTGAACATCAATAGTTTTGTTAAACAATTCAAATAAATAAAGAAAAAGGAAGAAGA
>CAIGRB010037159.1:27392-43051 GCA_903798255.1 Fraxinus quadrangulata | reverse complement strand
ATTGTACAAAGTATTGTTATTTCTTTCTACTACGAAGTAAAGACAAAGCTTTAGATGCCCTCAAACATTACAAGATGGAAGTTGAAAATCAACTTGGTAAACAAATACAAAGTATTCGTAGTGATGAGGTGGCAAATACGGGATTCCGTTTGAAGAATATTGTTTCGAACATAGAATCATTCATCAAACAACGGCACCTTATTCACCACAATTAAATGGTCTTACTGAAAGCAAAAATCACACTCTTAAAGAGATGATGAACTCAATGTCATCCTCCTTCTTCTAATACTTGAAAGTGTGAGGGTGTTTGGCTAAGGTTGAAATACTTAAACCTAAACAATTGAAAATCGGTTATAAGACGATTGATTGCATATTTATTAGGTACGTCAAATAATAGTAGTGCATATCATTTTCTTGTACATAAATCTAAAATTCAAGATGTACATGAAAGAACAATAATTAAATCAAGAAATGTATCATTTTTCGAGAATATTTTTCCATATGAAAATAAGGAAAATGCAATTTCAAATAAAGGAACTTGTAATACTACACATGGCACTTCAAATGAGGAATAACTAAGGCATAGTAAAAGGGCTAGAATAACTACTTTGTTTGGTCCAAATTTTCTAACTTATATGGTAAAAAATGAACTAAAGATTTTTGATGAAACAATATCTACACCGGAAGCACCGTATTGGAAAGAAGCTATCGGTAGTAAGATAGATTCTATAACGAAAAACCATACTTGGAAGTTGATTTACCTCCGGAACCAAGCCTTTATAGTGTAAATGTATTTTCAAAAGGAAACTAAAAGTGGATGGATCCATTGACAAATATAAGACTAGATTGGTTACCAAGTGATATAGACAAAAAGAGTGACTTGACTTATTTGATACTCACTCACCCGTGACTAGAATCACCTCGATAAGATTGTTAATGGCTATGCAGCATTACATAACTTTGAAATTCATCAAATGGATGTATAGACGGCATTCCTAAATGGTGATTTGGAAGAGATGTACATAGAATAACCCAAATAGTTTATCTCTCCTAATCACAAATAAAATGTTTGTAAACTAGTTAAATCCTTGTATGAATTGAAACAAGCTCCAAGACTTCTCTTCATCACGAGACTGATCGGATCTGCCGTAGACACCGGAGAGACCTCCAGAAGGTAGGCTAAAAGAGTAAGGACAAGAAGCAATGATGTTGTCTAATAAATTTAAGATAAACGAGTATGATAAATGTGTATGCATAAAACATACACCGAAAGCCTATGTGATTGTATGTCTATATGTAGACGACATGTTGATAATGGTAAATAGTCACAAAATAGTGCTAAATATCAAAAGAATGTTAATTAAAACACTTTGATATGAAAGATTTGGGTGTGGTTAATGTAATATTAGGAATTGAATCTCTAGAATATTAGAAGAAATTATACTTTTCCAATCTCACTACAATGAGAGTATACTTAAAAGGTATAATGCACTTGAGGAAAGTCCTGTTAAAATTCCTATTGACACAATTTTACATTTAGGAAAAAGTACGGGTGAATGTGTCTCACAATTAAAGTATTCACAGGTTATAAGCAGTCTAGTGTATATTACAAATCGCACTCGACCGGATATAACATTTGTTGTGAATAAACTTAGTAGATTTACAGGTAATACAAGCCATGATCATTGGAAGGCTTTAATAAAGGTTCTTAGGTACTAGAAGTATATCTTAACATATAAATTACACTTTACAAAATATCCTGCATTATTGGAAGGATATTGTGATGTCAATTGGATATCTGACATGAAAGATTCTAAGTCTACTAGCAATTATGTATTACCATTGGTGGAGCTGCTGTATCATGAAATTCGACAAAGCAAACGTATATAGATTGAGCAATAATGAAATCGGAGTTTATTGCTTTGAACAAAATTAGAGAAGAAGCAAAATGACTTGTAACTTCTTGGAAGATATTTCATGTTGGTCTAAATTGGTACCTACAATAAGTATACATTGTGATAATCAATCGGTTATTGGAAGTGATCAAAGCAACATATATAATGGTAAGTCTAGACATATACATCGAAGACACAATACCATTAAGCAATTAATCTCAAATGATATCATCTCCATTTATTATGTAAATTTAAAGGAGAACATAGCAGATCCACTTACGAAATGTTTACCTAGAGATCAAGTACGTTGTTTATTGAAATGAATGAGATTAAAGCCTATAATCTAAGAATATTTGTAATGGTAACCCAACCTTATTGATTGGAGATTCAAGGTTTTGGTTTAAGAGGACAACAAAGTTATAAAGATTCAATAAAACACTTAGGAAAATGTTTCCTAACTCATTTTTATGATAATTAAAGTGTTTTCTGCAGAATGTTAAGGTTAAGATATCATTTTAATGATTCATATATCTTTATTAAGTCAAGTAGAGTAGGGCATGATACTCTCAATAGAAGGTCACCTATGTAACTATGTGGTGGAGCCGCTTTAATGAAATTTTTTCAAAGGCAGAAATTTTCTAAACGCTTATGAAATTGAAGAGTGGTTCAAAGCAAAAATAAACCAAGTGATGAGAACCATAAACGATTTAGGAAAGACATTTGTGTGAATATTATTGTTTTGGTTTACACCAACACCTGAATAATTTAAAACATTACGTTCACCAATAAGCTAAGTAAATCCTAAAGTATTTAACTAAGTAAGGTTCAAGGTCGGAAGCTACCTTATCTGATGTAGTATTTTTCTGTTCTCTCTACAATGCATCATATTTCTACATAGCAAGAGCATATTCGAATTTTTATTCATGTGGGAGATTGTTGAAATTTGGTTTAGAGAATAAAATTTTTTAGTTAAGTATACATCTTGAAAAGTGATTTTATGTCAATTTTGACCAAATATTCAGACTTGATCCGACAGTCACATTATGAATATAAATAGACTAAATTATTCTACTTGTCGAGTATATTGTCATCGTACATTTGGAATCTCAAAACCAATTTCAAATGAATGAGAAATTACGGTCCAAAGTTGGATAGAAAAAATAAAAAAATTGATCGGGATAAATGCCTAATTCCATAGCTCGCCTATCGCTCGAGCAATAGTCTAGCAACGGGCGAGCAAAAGAAGTTCTACTAAATATGTGTCACTGTAATTCGAGCGAAAGGCTAGCGACAGTAAATGATGCTTCCCTTCGTGAAGGTCGCTGTGTTTGGGGCGTGACAGTTCACTCACGACCCTTCATCTTCTATAAATATGACCATTTGAACGTCCATCATGTATCCTATATCATTTTTGCATTGAGTATTACATAAAAAACTCTTACAAAATATTTTCCAAAAATTATTCCAAAAACATTTTCTTGTAGAGCAAAAATTTTCGTTTAAAGTTCGTTGTTGCTTGTTGTTTGAAGTGTTTCTACCACATGTTGTATTCGTTGTATCTTGGAAGAGAAGTGCCATAAATCGTTAGCATCGTTCTGAAACAATTTTGTCTTAAGGAGAAAGTGTTTTCACTTGTCTTGAATTTCGTTCTTCACTTTATTTTCGTTTTCTTATTTTATTTTCATTTCTAGAGTTTAATTACGCTCATACGAATTAAATTTAAATATTTCTTTGTCTAAACAATCATTTCAATATACTATCTACCAACAGATAATACATGAGAACTTAGCTTTTTGTTTGGAATATGTTCTATCTAAACTCATGATATATATAAATTATATGTTTATGTTTCGTGTAGCTATGGAAGCAATAAATGTATTCATAAGCTGTTGTCATGATACATTGGGTCTGCTCGTCCCAATGGGATTCACATATGTGAAATTGGTTGATACGATAGTAGATGAGTTAAGAATGGGATGGAGTAGGGTCAATCGGAATACAGCATGATATTGATACTATTATCAATCCAACAAAGATTACAAATGACAGCTCCATAGTTTCCTGCACGGAACTAAAATGAAAGAACCCCCATGTTATCTTATATCCAATACGTATTGATGTTACACCCTTGGTAATTGACTGCACATTAGTCTACGTACGAATGAAAGTAATAAATTGTATTACGAAGCGAATCATGTTCAAAGGCATAACTCAAACGAGGGAAGGACATCATTTTGAATTGTATTGCGACTTATTACTTCCCATGTGCTCAGAAGAAGCGCGTACTAAGGAATAACATAGTAAATGTATCGAGGAACCATAATAAATTGCATATGGTGCAACTCCGTTGGTAAAAATGAATAGGATTAGGATCCCTTGGGTTACACGTTAATTATGATGTTCCATTTCAAGGTATAATTGGCGTTTAGCATCTTGCTTTTGGTTGCAAAAGAATGTTGCCCTCATAAGAAATGACAAGAATGAAAAAATAGAAATTGCGGGAAATGCCATTTTACACCACATTATGAAAAATGGTAAAAAATTGAAAGGTTTGTATCCATGATCATTTTTTCAAAAAATGGATGAAAATACACTTCAAAATTTTCAATTCTTAGTTAGATTCCAAAACCCTTTCCTCTTTCCCTCAATTCTAAATTTTATTATTTATTTCACCTACTCACTTCAACCCCCAAACAACTACCCATTTTTCAACATGTGCCTCACGAAGATTGTCACCTTGTTTTCTCCATCGCTCATTTTCTATGGTGAAAAGACCGAAATCGACCCCATATCAACCTGAAATTTTCACTTTCATTTTCAGTTTCTTCTTCGAAATTTTCAATTCGATTATCAGAATTATTCTCTCGATTTAGAGGCAACGAGTGTGTGTGTGTGTGTTTTTTTTTTTGGAAATAGAGAGGTCGAGAAAGGGATTTAGGATTTTTTTTTTTTTTCAAAATTATATTAAAATCAAAAAATTGGAAGAGAAGAAGAACATGGTAAATTTGTTTGTTGAATGACATGGAAAAATGTAGAAATTTTGTTCTATATTTTTCTTCTTTTTTCATTCATTACCTGAATTTCATTTAATCTTTTTCACATCTATGCAATGTTTTTTATATTGAAGTCCTCATTTATATAAATGTTGAAAAATATATAATTTTTATGTAAAACATTTGTTAATTGACTGTTGGACAAGAATTGATCACTGTTTAATCTGTAATGTGGAGGAGTGGATGTTGATTCTACATTATGTTTCCTATTGTTTGATTATTTGTTTATTTTTACTTTTTTGGTGATTTTGAAAGTCCATATTTTTATGCAATTTTGAATTTTTGGTGCACCAAATGTTGAAAATACATGACATTAACATGCCAAAATTAAAATTAGAGATTTTGAGGTTGAACTTTGAATCTGTAAGTGAATTTGTATGCACTTATTAGGGCCATATTACTAAGGTTTTGTGTTAGTTTAGTATTGAATGTAACTTAACTTAACTTAATTTTATCTTATTTCACTTTTGGACTCGTTTCTAAGCAATTGGAAAAGAAAGAAGGATCAATTGGCCAATAGATTGAAGTTTGGGAACTAATATGTATTTGAGTAAATGAATGTACTAAAATTGAAGTAATTTGATTTGAAGGACCAAGATGGAAGAAAGAATGTAGAAAATTTCTAAAAGGAAAAATAGTGAAATTTCTGCCCAGTTATTTTGGTCGAGTGGTCGCCCGACCCTAAACTTTAATAATAGGGGCCGTTTGCTATGCTGTGCAGTCGCCCCATTTACTACTGGGCACCTGATCAGGTTAAGTCGGGAAAAAAATTATGGTTTCCTAATATGATTCCAACTCTTATGGAAACAAATCTTGAGATTTCTTCTAAGACCTAGGGCAATCCAGAAGTAGTCATCACGCACTACAATATATTCTAAGAGATTTTGAGAGCATAGAAGGAGGCAAGAAACATGAAGATCCAAACTCGAAGATTCAATTCAAACTTTATTTGGGTGATGTCGATTTTTCAATATTTCTTTTGTTTTCTTTCTCATAACATGTTAGGCTGGTTTTTTTTGTACTAAGAGAATTATGAACCATGTAATATGAATTTTTAATCTTTAGTTTTATATACTTGATATTAAAAACAAGTTTTTGGATATTGAATTATTTATATGATTTTTTTCTCCACAATTACTGTGCATGGTAGTTGTGTGAATGTGGTGGCCTATTTTATGCATTTAAATGAAGGAAAATACGTTTGATATATATAAACTGTCAGAGTCCGGTAAGCGATATAAATATACTGCTATACTCTTTGTGAATCTTTAAATGTTTATAAAAATTCATGCACTTTTATATATTCGTATCCATCATAGAAATATAGTTGGGTTATATATGAGGGTATGTTTAACATTACTCGAAAGACATTACTCGAAAGAGATTGTTAAATAAAATAGGAATATTGATTCATCAAAATTCAATCGTGTCGTCAAAGTGTAGAATTAAAGTTAAAAAGGATTATTGCATGAGAATTCATGATCTTAGTACGCTTGTCATTTATTTAACACTTTGCATTTAGAATAATTTACGTTTAGTTTAGTTAATTTACTCATAATTTCATAAGTAGATTAATTTATTCATAATTTTGTCACAAACAAATACATTATATTATTCTTATTTCGGTTAATGTCACGATAATTAAAATTGGACTAATCAATCTCTATGGGACGATACTTGGACTTAAAATTCACTTTATTACTTGTTAATGAACCGTGCACTGACGGTGGGTTTAATTCGAAATATATTTCCATGAACAAGCTTTTACTACCGCTGCCGGAGATTGAGTTTAGTTTGATTTTATTTATCTAGACACTAATTCGAACATTCTTAGTCATTTAATTCCTTCCATCTATTATTGTTTTTCTTTCAGATCTTGTATGAAAAGGTCGCTTGATGGTGAATTGAATCCAGCTGATCCAGAAATCGAACACACATTTTACCTTAGACAAAGGGAAACAAGAGCAACATAGCAGAAAGACCAAAAATAGCAAGTACAAATGGCTAATGAACAAAACAATCTGATAGTTCAAGTCAACGGAGAAGAAGCAGTGGATGAGGAAAATATGCTTGTTGGGGATTTCATGACACCACAGACCATTCAAAGTCAATCCACCATTGTTTACCCTTCGTTTAGGCAGCCTAATTTCTAACTGAAGATCAATGTTATACATCTACTCCAAAATGGACATCAGTTTTGTGGTAGAGCTGACGAAAATCCACATACACACATCTCTAAATTTTTGGAGATGTGTCAACATTTTCGATATCAGGTATTTCAAATGATCCTATTAGATTGGGCCTATTCTCATACACTTTTCTTGAGAAAGCACGTAAGTGGTTAGATTCTCAACCCATCACTGTATCAACACGTGGGATGATCTAGCCTAATAGTTCTGCACAAATTTTTCCCACTGGCCAAGATAGCAAAGTTGAAGCATGACATATCTATCTTCCGTCAAAGTGAATCAGAATCTTTTGATGAAGTTTGGAATAGGTTCAAGAATATTCTTTGAAAGTATCCTCATCACGGTATTAGCAAATGACTCCATGTCCAATATTTCTATACGGGATTGCTTCCATCTTTTAAAAGCATGGTGGATTCTTTGACTAACGGCTCTTTATCTACAGAGACAATTGACAGAGTTTTGAAATTATTTGAGACAATGGCTACTACTTCAATAAATCTTTATTGAAGTATTTGAGATATACCACGGGTTAAGGTAACCACTCCAATAAATCTTTATGAGCCTTCTATTCTATTTCCTCAAAGGTTGAAAAAGTACAAATTTGATCAACAGTATACAAATTTTCTTAAGGTCTTCAAGAAACTCCACATCAACATTCCATTTGCCGATGCACTCATTCAAAAGCCTAGCTACGCCAAGTTCTAGAAGGATATCTTATCAAATAAACGTAAAAGCTAGAATAACATGAAATAGAGTTGATTGATGAATGCAAAGCCAGAATTCAGAAGAAGCTACCTCCAAAGTTAAAAGACACGGGGAGTTAATGTACCATGCACCATTGGAGATGGTTATTTTGATAAAGCTTATGCGACTTAGGTACAAGTATTAATTTAATGTCACTTTTTGTTTTCATGAAACTCGGATTGAGAGAGGCTAAAGCAACTACAGTAACTCTTCAGCTAGCTGATCGATCTTTTACTCATCTAGGAGGGATTATTGAAGACGTACTGCTTAAAGTGGAAAATTCATCTTCCCAGTGGATTTTCTCATTCTAACATGGAGGAAGACACAGATGTTCCACTCATATTGGGCCGACCATTCTTAGCTACATGAAAAATTCTTATTCATGTTCAGAGGGGTCAACTGATTTTGAGACTTAGTGAAGAGTAGATTTCTTTCAATATCTTCAAAGCCATGAAATTTCCTACCGAGTCAGACAACTGTTTTCATATAGATGTAATTGAGAAAGTTGTCCAAGATATATTTTTGTTGTATAACCCGTCTGATGCATATGAGGTATACATTGTGTATTCTCAATCGACTTACACTGATTCTCCTGAGATCAAGGCATGTGCAAGGTTTCTAAAACCAATCCACAGTACATTCGTAAACGTCATTTTGAGGAGTTGGGAACCGTTCCTACTGAGCCTATACCTTCCATTTAGCAACTTCCTAAATTGGAACTCAAACAACTACCATATCATCTCTGATATGCTTTTTTGGGAGAGTTCCCTATACTCCTATAATTTCTCAAATTCATTAAGCAAGGTGGAGGATGAGAGGTTACTTCGAGTACTCATAGACAATAAGATAGCCATTGGGTGATCTATCACATATATTAAAGGAATCAACCCTTCACTGTATATGCATAAGATCCTAATGGAGGAGAATTTTCGACCAAGTGTAGATGGTCAACAGAGGCTAAATCCAAACATGAAAGAAATAGTTAGATTAGAGGTATTGAAACTCCTCGATGTAGGTATCATATATCCAATATCATACACTACATGGATCGGCCCAATTTAGGTTGTGCCAAAGAATGGTGGTATTATGGTGGTGCAGCCTGAAAGATTAATTCCCACCAGGACTATTACAAAATTAAGAGTTTGCATTGATTATCGTAAACTCAATACTACTACTTGAAAGTATCACTTTTCCCTTCCATTTATTGATCAGATGTTAGAAAGATTGGCAAGAGACTCTTGCTACTGCTTTATTGATGGCTATTCTGGATATAACCAGATCCAGTAGCATCCAGTGATCAGGAGAAGACTATCTTTACTTGTCCATATGGTACATTTGCTTATCATAGGATGTCATTCGGTTTGTGCAATGCTCCTGCTACTTTTCAGCATTGAGTGTTTGGATCTTCTTTTGATGATTGTTAAGAGTATCTAAGCTTGGTATTACAGAGTTGCAAGGAGACAAACTTGACATTGAACTACAAAAATGCCACTTTATGGTACATGAGAGCATTGTATTGGGACATCGCATTTCAGCTAACATGATAGAGGTGGACAAAGCAAAAATTCAGGTTATCGAGAAATTAACGCCACCTACATCAGTTAAGGGTGTCTACAATTTTCTTGGGCATGCCGAGTTTTATCGATGCTTCATTAAGGATTTCTCAAAGATCACAAAGCCTCTGCACGACTTGCTAGCTAAAGATGTCACTTTTGACTTCTCTACAGAGTGTTTATTAGCTTTCAACACTTTAAAAGAAAAGTTGACTTCAGCAACAATGATCATTGAACCGAATTGGAGTTTGACATTCAGATTAATGCGTTATGTAAGTGATTATGTCGTAGGGGGCATATTAGGACAATGTAAGTACAAAACATTCCATGTGATCTACTATGCAAGAAAAATCTTGAACGATGCACAAATCAACTATGCCACCACTGAGAAAGAGCTTCTAGCTGTGGTCCATGCATTTGATAAATTTTGATCCTATCTTGTTGGAGCAAAGATCATAGTCTGCGCCTATCACGCCGCCTTAAAATACTTGATGACAAAGAAAGATGCCAAATCGAGACTCATCCTTCAGGTATTACTTTTACTAGATTTGATTTGGAGATTAGGAACAAGAAGGAAAGTGAAAATGTAGTTGCTAATCACTTATTTCGACTTGAACTTGGAGAGCAGGAGTCAAGTGGAGATAAATGAGATTTTCTGAGATAAGCAGATATTTAGTATGGAAGAGGCACTTTGTAAGCTGATATAGTAAATTATTTAGCCAAGTTTATCACTCTACTGGATTATTCAGGTCATTAAAGAAAGAAATTCTTCGCTGACTTAAAATATTATTTTTTGGAGGATCACATTCTCTATAGGCGAGGGGCAGATTAGATAATTCGATGATGTGTTCCCGAGGATGAAGTCTCTCAAAATACTAGAGCAATGTCATTCATCTGCATATGCAGGACACTTTGGAGCATCAAAGATAGCCTCTAAAGTTTTAGAGTGTGGGTTCTATTGGCCTTCACTCTTTCGAGATGCTTTCGAGTTTGTGAAAAGGTGTGACAGATGCAAGCTCACGGGAAATATCTCTAGAAGGAACGAGATGCTTTTGAATAACATTCTAAAGCTGGAGCTTTTTGACGTGTGGGAGATTGACTTTATGAGGCCATCATTGTTCTCAAATCAGTATATCCTAGTTGTAGTTGATTATGTCTCCAAATGGGTGGAAGCAGTAGTATTGCCAACAAACAATGTGAAGGTGGTGATTGGGTTTCTAAAGAAGTACATCTTCACCCGTTATGGCACACCATAAGCTATCATAAGTGATGGGGGCAAACACTTTTACAATCATCAATTTGGGTCCTTGTTGGATAAATATGGCATCCGACACCATAAAGCTATTCCTTATCACCCTCAAACCAGCTGACAAGCTGAAAACTCCAATCGAGAATTAAAACAGATACTTGAGGTAATAGTGAGTTTTTCGAGAAATGATTGTTTCATGGGCTTACAGAATGGCTTTCAAAACACCTATAAGCATGTCTCCTTATCGATTGGTTTTTGGGAAAATGTGTCGCTTTCCAATTGAATCAGAACACCGTGCTTATTGGGCAGTCAAAAGCTTAAATTTTGATTTGAAATAAGCTGGTGAAAAGAGATTTCTTCAGTTGAATGAAATGGATGAGTTTCGACTAGAAGCTTTTGAGAACACAAAGCTTTACAAAGAGCGCACTAAAAGGTAGCATGACATGCATATTCAAAGAAGAAAGTTTAATGTCGGCCAACAAGTCCTATTATACAATTCTAGATTCAAGTCATATTCAAAGAAGAAAGTTTGAGTTAGGGCAACAAATCTTGTTTTACAACTCAAAGCTCAAGCTTTATCTGGGTAAGTTGAGATTACGGTGGTCAAGGCCATACACAATTGCTCATATTTTTCCATATAGGACCGTTGAAATCGCTCATGAAAATAATGGGACTTTTAAAGTTAATGGACAATGGTTAAAACTATATTGTAGCAGTGGATTCTTGAAAGAAAAGTCTACATTTCATCTTACAACACCAGAGTGAATCAACTACAAGTTGAGCTCTATACTATAAATTGAGCGCTGGATGGGAGGCAACCTATATTTTTGTCTCTAGCCCTTTTCACTCATTTTGATTAATTATTTCATTACATGTAGCATAGGGAGTGTATTAATAATTTAGGATCATATTCACGTATTCATGCACTTAGATGAATTGTTATCATCACTTAGTCTGTTTGTAAGAATTATCGTCTCATTAATTTATGCCTAACATGTGAAAATAATCATAAAATCAATTTGACACTCGTCATAATTCATTAGGAATATACAGTTAAAAAATTGGTGGTAAATTGGGCGAGTGCCCAGCTTTAACATTCAGGCGCTCGCCCAGACCAATTAAGAGCCAGCAAGCCCTTAAATATTAAATTGGTTGGCTGCCCAATTTTACACTGGATAGCCACCTAGGTCACGAAAAAAATAACCCATTCAAACGGTTTTAAAGGAGAACTACAGTAGAAGACCATATGACATCAACCTCATGGCACTTGTACGTTTTTTTTTCCACCTCCCCGTAAAGTCCTACAATTTATATTACAATCATGAAGACACATTCAATTGTTTCAAATTTGTGAATTCTCTACCTTGTGTATCATCTAGGCAAAACGGAATTCAAGGTATGTCCTTCCTCTCCATTATTTTGCCTGTTCTTTTATTCAAAATTAGATAAGGTGTGGTTTATTGGATTGTGTTGTGATGAAAAAAAATGGAGCTTTGATCACACTTTGATTTCTTTCAATTTTAGGGAAAACTAAACACCTTAAAGGTGATTGAAAAATTGCCTAAAAAGAAATTCTTGTGTAATGGCATTATTGATACAAGTTTGTGATTACTTTTGGTGCTGAGATTCTCTGAAATTGCATTAGAAAACACGAAAACTCATAGAATAAAATTAGCACGCTTTTGCTTGACATTGTCTAGGCACCAACCACCTCATGTTACCAACTTTGTCACCCCTTCCACTCGTTTGACCCAAACGACCTCCTTCTGGCCTCAAATTTGAACATGAATTAGACTAACATATGCACTTTCATTTGTCCGGAGATCATTCGGGAAAAGTTTGATTTTTCTTGAAGATTTCTGGTGGTGAAAATCCTTGGCCAATTTTGGGTAAAAACATGAATTTACCTCTTTTATGTTCGTTTAGGGAATGTGACTACATTATCTTCATTTATTAGATACATACCTTATATCATGAAATTTTCTCGAGCATGACATGAGTTTTTACTTTTTGGCACATGAAAATTGACATAGAATTTATATTTTGCGGGTATTTCCCACATTATCCTACTTATATGTTTTTTCTATTTTCATATGTAGGTCCAAATGCCACCAAAAAAAAAGCCATCATTCAAGAAAAAAGAAAGTCTAAGGTTAGTGAGACTTCAACCCATCGTCAGAAGGCAAGCACAAATCTTAACGACGGGGATGCAAAGGCTTTTCAATGTTGAAAATCGTGAAAATTTTGAAGGGAAGTGGAAGGATAAAAAATTCTACCAAGAGAGGGAAGTTGTGGTTGATGATTTTCAAGGAATTTTATTAAAAACGATTGTCCACCACTGTGGTTGGGGCAAAGTTGTTAGAACTCCTCATGCAGCCTATCCTACCTCGGTGATTGAGTTCTTCACCAACTTCAATACTAAAATTGATACCATAGAGTCATCACATATGAACCAAACATGGGTAAAAGGCAATAGATTCGTGAAGCCCGATAGTGATTGACAGATATTACGAGCTAAATCGCATTGATACAGAGCCACTACGTATTGAGCCCAATATGCCATTGGTTGCTTTATTCCTATACGGTAGAGGTGATGCATGGCCACTTTGTATGGATCGATTCATGAATAATCATTTTACATCTGAGTTGAGACTCATTCATATCTTTGTCTCCACTAACATCAATCCTACGACCCAGTAGAGTAGGTTTAATGGAGACAAGGCTCACTTACTTTATTATTTGGTACACGGGTACAAAATTGGTTTGGGATCCCATCTTTTCGCTTTCATAAAAGAATGGCAACATCAATCGATCCACAGCACGATATCATGTTTTCCTACCTTATCTGTGGAATCAATTTAGCTGTTGGGTTCCACTTCTGTCAAATGAAGAAATTGCTCCCCCAAATACCCCAATCAGCACAAGGACAATAGAAAATTTTGAAACTAGCTAAGAGGGACAGACAGAGTACATAATCCCGAGCAAGTGCATCCCCCACCACAGCATGCTTTAGATGCGGACATAGCCCTCCCGAGTAGATAGTTGGCTTAGATGTGGGTAACCCAAGTGGAGTTAGATAGATCCATTGGCAACATAGCAAATTTTTGGAGGCGATGCGGCGAAGGCAAATCATCATTGAGGAAGAGCTGCAGAGAGTTAGTATGCAAGGACGAGGGTTTCAGCAAAGTGATGATATCATACAGCATGATCAAAGAACCATCACTTATTCATATGATCAGGTACACAAGAAAATGCTACGTTTTGGGAGTCGATTTGAGGTAATTGATCAAAACGTCAACCAGATAGTAAGGACTATTGAGTCCTTCAGGACCACTAGTTCATCGGGCCAGCCGAATCAGCTTGATTCTTCCACTCATTCGCATATACCTCAGGGGGTTTCTGATCCTTTAATAATTTCTTTTTTTATGCTTGTTTTATATTGGGGACAATGTAATCATTTTGTTTGGGAGTTGATGTAAGTATTTGGAGAATTAGGATCTTTGTTGCTAACCTTTCAACTACTTATTGGGTTTGTATAATTAATATTACTTATCGGGTTTGATTCCAAGTTTAATCTAAAAAAATAAATTGAAAAAAACCAAAAATAGTGTCTAGTATAGCGCTGAATGACTTATCGCCAATGATGATAATTGTTTAAATTGAGTATAGCTTTAGCTAATTTTGGACAACATTTTATCTTATACTTTTACTTGAGTGCTTATCCATGTTAGACTTGTTTACTTGAACACATAGCCATCATTGACTTATCACTTATGTTGTTGGATGACTTATGTGGATTTAATTGTTGATGTGTTGACCTAAGTTTGAATAAAATTCCCAAATCTTTTATATAGAAACCAAATTGCTAAAAAGAAGTTTGCGGTGGGAAGGTTGGTTTGGAATTCTTGGATCTGATCTTTGGTTGAAGGAGTCTAGAACGGGCACTAACCAATGTTAAAGTTTGAATCTTATATCAAAAGAAAATGTGATACATCTTACACTTCTCTTCGTAACCTATATAACTCGAGTTATTAAATCTGCTATGGTATCTAAAACCTAGTGCCCTATGATCATCTAATTTGGGAGTTATCGACCTAATACTCGTTACAGGGGTCATTTAGAAAGCTTAATGTAGAGAAGTCTTGCACATAAGATGTTAGAAGAAAAAAAAATGGAAAAAAAAAAGAGCAAATACTAATAGGAATATAAAATGTATATTTTTCCCTCCTTATTGTATTCTCTCGTATAATTATTTTGGGCCAAAATGTACTTATTAACCTCATATTTTGATTTAGGTGGCAATTTAATGAAGATGGCGTAATTTGGAAGAAATATGGGAAAAATGACCAAAGTGAAAGGAAATGAAAGTTCAAGGGCTAACATGCAAATATACAAAAATTGTGTCAAACCAAACGATGAAGATTTGAGAGTACTAGGAGTCAATTGGTTGAAAGAAGATGTCAAAGGGATGAAATATCATTAAAGTATGATTACACATCAATTTCCAATTGAAAAGTTATGTACCGATTTTTAGTCTCATATTGAGACCCATTTTTGAACTGGTAAATGATCAAATTGAAAGATGATATTTGAAGCAAAGTTATAGCCCTTTGAGTTACCTTTCTAACTCATCTTGAATCACCACAATTTGATACAGGGAGAGAAAGATATGAGCAACATACTTAAGGCCATCCGGTAGAAAATTGGCAAAACCATGGGTCGCATGGCTTTAATTCCTTGCGGCCGCAAGAGGCATCTCAGCGAACTTTAGGGTCCATTTTCAATATTCTATGCAACTGCGTGACTTACTACCATGCGGCTGCATGGTTCATTCCTGACATGAAAATTTTGGTTTCTGAATTTAAGTCAACTACCTATAGAAAAATCTATAAATACTTATTTTAAAACCCTAGAATTGGGGAAGAATGTACAGAAGGCCTCAAAACTTCATTCTTCATTATTTTACTCATAGATTT
>CAIGRB010037159.1:9945-26939 GCA_903798255.1 Fraxinus quadrangulata | reverse complement strand
ATATAGCGAAAGAAGGAAAATGGATTTAGATTATCAAAAGTGAGAGATGCCCGTTAAAGACTTTGAGATTTGAACTCTAGAGACTAGCGGTGTGACTTTGAGAAATTCTTACCATCTCTCTTCTAAGTGTACAAGTATCTAATTATGATTGATTTGTGTAGAAAATGTAATTTAATAATTATTAAGGACCCACATGTGCAAAAAATACCTCAAGATTGGAGAGAAGAGCATAAGGAGTGATTTTGAATGAGAGGTGTGAGGAAAAACTGACCAGACAAGGATTGAGATTATGACTAAATCAACACTTAATTGGTTTTATTCTAGTATGGGTGCGAGTTTAATATTGGTTAATCACACACACTAAGTCGAACATCGGATAAGTAAAAATTTATTTTTGATGTTGTTTGGATATTTGTAAAGTGTTGTTTAAATTCGAACCCGAGACATATGGTAAGCCGTTTAACGTTGAATTTGTTATTGGAAATTTGTTTAGGTTAGTGATATGATTTATTTCCTAAATTTTTTTGTGTTTTATTTTGTTCAAGGATGAACAAATGTTTTAGTTTATGAGTGTTTGATAAATGTATTTTTCTGCACTTATTAGAGTCATATTACTAAGTTTTTGTGTCGTTTTAGTGTTGAATTTTACTTAATTTAGGTTAATTTTATCTTATTGTAGTTTTGGTCACATTTCTAAGCAATTGGAAAAGAAAGAATGATCAATTGGCCAATGGATTGAAGTTTGGGGGAACTAATATGCATTTGAGTAAATGTTGAATCAATAAAATTGAAATAATTTGATTTGGAGGACCAAGATTGAAGAAAAAATAAAGAAAATGGCTAAAAGAAAAATTGGTGAAATTTTTATAACTGGGCAAGGGCCCAGTTTCCAAACCTAAAATTCAATAACATGGGTCATTTTCTATGTCTAGGTGGCTGCCCCATTTCCTACTGGGGGCACGCCCAAGCTAAGTGAAAACAAAAAAAAAAAAAAAAATCTGATTTCCTAATATGATTCCAACTCTTATAGAAACAAATTTTGAGATTTTTTTAAAGACATGGGGCCGTTCAAAAGTAGTCGCCACGTATTACAGCACTTTCTAAGAAATTTTGGGAGAATAGAAGGAGGTAAGAAACACGAAAATCGATTCCAAGACTTAAAGATTCAATTCAAACTTTATTTGGGTCATGTTGATTTTTCAATAATTCTTTTATTTTCTTTCTTACAACGTGTTATGCTAGTTTTCTTTGTACTAAGAGAATGATTAACAATGTAATATTAATTTTAAATTTTTAGTTTTATATACTTGACATTAAAAACACGTTTTTGGATATCAAATGATTTATATAATTTTCTTTTCTCCACAATTATTGTGCATGGTAGTTGTGTGGAGGTGGTGACTTATTTTATGTATTCGAAAGAAGGGAAATATGTTCGACATATATAAATTGTCATAGGATCCGATAGGGGATATAAATATATCACTATGTTCTATATGAATTTTTAAGTGTTTATAAAAATTCATACACTTTTATATATTCACATTCATCATAGAAATATAATCGATTAACATTACTCTAAAGAGACTGTTAAATAAAATAGGAACATTGATTTGTCAAAATTCAATTGTGTCGTCAAAATGTAGAACTAAGGATAAAAATAATTATTGCATGGAAATTCAGAATCCTAGTGCATTTGTCCTTTATTAAACACACTACTTTGCATTTCAATAATTTGCATTTAGTTTAGATAATTTAATTATAGTTCCATAAGTAGATTAATGTGTTCATAATTTTCACAAACAAACATGTCATATTATTTTTGTTTCAGTTAAAGTCGCGATAATTAAAATTGAACTAATTAATCTCCGTGAGACGATATTTGGACTTAAATTCTACTCTATTACTTGTTAACGACCTGTACACTTACGGTAGTTTAATTAGAAATATATTTTCATGAACATTGTATATAATCTCCAATTTGATGGGTGAAATAATGAGTTTTTGCTGGTCATATATTAAATTTTGTAGTCATCTTTTGAGTTAGCACGTTAAAACTTGATTTTGCTTTGTAAAAGTCAAATATGATGGTCAAATAACAAGTTTGTTGTGAAAACGTTGAGTATGCTTTGCAAATCTCGAGTTTGCTAGACTACCCAACTTCAAATGCGCGTAACCTTTGATCCTCAACTTTGAATTGTATTTTATTTTTACTGAACTCTGAATTTAATTATCTTGCGCATAACTTTTGATACACAACTTTGAATTGCAATTTTTTTTTTTTTTACTGAACTCTGAATTTAATTATCTTTTTAATGTATAGTATTTTCTTCGTGGACATTTATGTAACAAAAATCGTACACTACTTCATATGCTTCACAGAGGTTCCTGATTTTGACTCCTTTGATGCTTTTATGACCAAACTTCCTTCTTTTTATATTAATCATTTTCAAACTCAGGAGTAACCTAATCCATACACTATATTAAGTAAAATACGTACTCAATATGTTATGAAATTCGAGTTAATACAATTTAAAGTTTTTACAAAATTCGAGATTTCACAGCATTTCAACATTTCAAAAATTTTGAAATTATACTAATATGAAATTTTGGAGAATCTCAAAATGTTGTGAAACTCGAATTTGGTGTAATCTCAAAATTGGGAGAATCATGAAATGTTGTGAAATGTCGAAATGGTGTGAAATCTGGAATTTCATAAATAAGTTAAACTATAGAATCTAGAATTTTCTAGAGGATGGAGCGTATTTCAATTAATATAGTATATATATTGATTGTGTAGGTTAAACTTGAATTTGAGAATGATTGACTCAAAAGAATGAAGTTTGAGCATTAAAAAAAAAACTAATAATAATAATAATAATAATAATAATGTGGAATCTACATGCTGCACTTGTGAGTAAATTAGAGAACATAATTTGTTGCGCGGATCACCATCGAGAAAATAATATACCATTGAAAATAAAATTAAACATAAAGTTCAAATCAAAAAACAGAGTATAATTTAAAATTGTGGATCGAAAGTCATGCGCATCTGAAGTTAGTTAGCAAACCAAACTCGAGATTCGCACCGTAAACTCTATATTTGCCAAATTAACTTGATATTTAAATATCATACTATAATTTTACATAGAAAATTCGAGATTTGACATGCTAGTTAGATAGACATCTACAAAAATCAATAATTGACTAGTGAAATACTCGCCGTTTCAATCATTCAACAATTTGACATTTAGACTAAAATTCTACAATTACATTAGAATTCTATGTTTGAGTTCACGTGTATATAATCCAAAGTTTGATTTTATATTAGGCAATTTAGAGGTTTCTATTTTGATTTGTTAAGTTAATAGATTTCATCTAGTTTTTCCTCTACTTAGTATTATCGGTTGTTTAATAGGATGTGTCACTTACAAAGCTTCTCTTCGAAGCTATAGATTCACCTCGAAGTTTATGCACCAATAATTTGTATTATGTAATCTTAGTCATACGAAAAAAAATTGGTCATTTATGCAAAAGGTTTTTCCGAAATTGCAGCTTAAAAAGTTACTTTTGCGAAATCTCCTAAATTGGCAACATTTCAAGTCCACCACTCAAATTCGGCTAAAAATCAAGGTGTGAGAAGAGAGAGTGGGTGCGGCGATGGCAATGGTGTTTGGCAGTGGACATCTCACAGCGATGGAGCACCACTGCACAGCGGTGCGCATCACTGTAAGCTCGTGGTATCTTCAGCAGTGAGAGAGAGTGGGTGTGGCGGTGGCGGTGGTCTCCGACAGTGGATATGGCAACGCCACCAGAATAGGGAGTGTGGGTTAGGTTGAGAGAGTGAGAAGAGAAAAGATGGAGATGGAGATAGAGAAGATAGGGAAATAATTTTTAGGGCTTGGGATGAAATTGGGTTGGATTGGGTTAGATTTCATAGAATTATTATTAGTAAATAGTTAAATTATCACCTGGTTTATGGATAAGTAAACCATATGTCTGATTTCTGAATTACAATCTTTGAAAACCTATCCTAGTGTAATTTATAGAATAAACTACTGCCTAGATCTTAAACTAATTAGCCCAAGTCCCTAGTCTTAAACCTAAACTCACCTAATGTATCACTTTATCCCCCAAAATTCATAATTCAATTGAATTTTGAAAATCCAATTCCATTCTAAATTATACACATTCGTGATTTCACCCAACCCTGTCCCAGTCTATGAAATTTTGTCACCAACATTAGTTTCAAAAATTTTCAACAGTTCACTAAAATAGATACTAAAAATTAAGTTTCAATCGGTAAGTTCTATTGCTTTAAAAAAATAAAAAACAAAAAAATCTATGTTTGGGTTCCAAGAAAAATACCTAATTTATATATTTTGAAGCTTATTGTATTAACTTGGTGAATTTTCCGTTTCTTCGTCTTTGGCGTGGCGGCGCCCACTCTCGGGAAGCTTTCTTCCAACTTTTTTTCCCTTCATCTCAATTTTTTTTTTCCAATCAAATTCGCAATCTATAATAAAATTTGATTATTATCAATTGAGACTTCAAACCAAGACTCCCTAGGCTTCATTTATCCAATCGAACACTAAATTATAAGGAATTTGGGTCATTTCATAAAAAAAATTCCACATTGAACCAAATTTCAATACAAGGAAATCCAAAATACATTTCCAAGTAAACATCACTCCATCTCTTCCAAACAAGCTCCTATGGGCTAATCAATGTCAATCAACAACTAAGTTCAAGCAATGCTCAAATTTTAATAAAAAGAAGTGGTTTTGTCAACGTATCGGTAGGATTTTTCTTGGTTTCAACCTTACTCACTATAATATCACCACAAGCAATCACATCACACACAAAGTGATACCTCTCATCAAGTTCTTAGTCCTCTCGTAAAACATATGATCTTTAGTCAAAAAGATAGTACTTCGAATTCACGGTATAACGTAGAAATCTACAAGTCTTCACTGATTCCACAAAACAATCCCTTAACCACATAGCCTCTTTACATGCCTCTGTAAAGTGATCTCATCTTATCAAAATCTTCTGCTAGTCTAAATCAACATACCCAATTACTTAAGTATCTAAATATCAACTGCACTACTTTTCAATGTTCATTGTCAAGATTGCCATGTATCTACGAATTACATTGACTGTATTTGCCAAATATGGTTTTGCACAAATCATAGCATACATAAGTGAACCAACTGCACTGAAATAAGAAATCTGAGACATATAATCAATGTCTTCATCTGGCTAAGGACACAAGCCAAATGATAATTTAAAGTGGGCAGCTAAGGGAGTACTGTCACCCTTAGCATTCAGTATATTGAACATTCAAAACACCTTCTCAATGTACCCCCTTAGACTTATATACAATATGCCAGCTTTCATATCCCTCAAGATTTCCATACCAAAAATCTTCCTTACTGTTCCTAAGTATTTTATCTCAAAATCTTTACAAAGCCAAGCTTTCACATTTTGTGACCTCGGTTTTATCCTTAACTACTATGAGCATATCATCAACATATAACAACAAAAATATAATCGATCTTTCATCTTTCTTTTCTGAAGTACACACAATTATCATAACTACTTCTAATGAAATTATGAGTAGTCATGAATGAATTGAACCTTTTATATTATTGCCTCGACAATTGCATAAGTATATCCAAGGACTTATTCAACAAGCACACATAGTTTTCCTTATTAAAAAATATGAAATCATCTGGTTGTTACAAGTAACTCTCCTCAAGTTCTTCATGTAAGAATGTTGTCTTGACATCCATCTACTCAAGTTCCAAGTCATTCTTAGCCACAACCTCAAGTAAATCTCTAATTGAGCTACGTCTTTGCTACCAATTTGGCATTATACTTCTCCTTTTTAATACCCAGTGTCCCTTCATTTCTTATGAATACCCACTTGCAGCGAACAACCTTTTATCCTTATGTAATTTCACAAAGTTCCAAGTAATATTTTTATTCAATGACTTCATCTTCTCCTGCATAGCAATCAACCAACTGCTATAATCACTGCAGCTAACTATCTCGAATATGTAGCAAGCTCCTCAGTGGAATCAATACTATTAGGTACACTCAATGCATAAGCTACTAAGTCCGCCTCTCTATACTTTTGTGGAAATTTAATATGTCGCGAGGTCTATCCTTAACAATTGAATATTGTGATGCTGGTAGTGGTGTAGACAAAGTGTCATCGTCTATCAACTTTAAACTAGGCTGATCTATATTAGACTGTTCTGAAACCTCTTATTGTTCTCCCAAACCTATTTTTAGCTCCATCTGAGTTGTATGATTATGTTCCTTTGTTTTACCAGAATCCCCATGAGGTGAACCATGGATCATAGCAAGTTCATCAAACACTACATCTCTACTAACCACTACTTTTGCTGTCTCGGGATAACACAACTTAAAATCCTTCATGCCTGATTTAGACCCAAGAAATATGCAATTTCCAGACCTAAACTCCAACTTCCCATTATCCACATGAGCATAAATGGAATACCCAAATATTTTCAAATCAGAATAAAAAGAAGGTTGTCTTTTTCTCAATGACCACTGAGGGTGAGCGATCAATGAGAAACAAGTTGTTGTAGTAGTAGATTCAGCCAAAAACGTCTTAGTCAAGTCGAAATTTGAAAGCATATAACGAATATTTTCTATCAAGGTTTTATTCATCTATCCTACCATACCATTTTGTTGTATAGTTCCAAGTATTGTCAAATGTCCCAAGATGCCTTCAGCCCTGCAGAAGCTATTGAATTTATCTAAACAAAATTCTAGGCCATTATCCATTCATAAATGTTTTACCTGTTTTCCAGTCTCCTTTTTTATTATTGTTTTCCACTTATTGAAGGTCCTAAACATATCACTCTTTTGTTTTAAGAAGAATACCCAAACATTCCTGGATAAATCATCAAGCATCCTAACCAGTCCTCAAAGATCTAAATGGATATACTCAAGTGTTCCCCTCATGTTGTGTCTTCTTTAGTAAATCTAGCTCTTTTCTACTTTCCAAAGACACAATGCTCACAAAACTTTATCTTACTAGTCTTCTACCATCAAGAAGTCTCCTCCTACTCAACTATGTCATATAACAAGAGAACCCCAACTCACCTTCAAAACTCCACCTTTACCAGTATATATATAACCTTTTGTGTCAAATGCACTCAAAGATATGATATTTCGCTTCAGTTCTGGAATGTGTCCTACATCTGTAAGGGTTCTAATAGCCCCATAAACATTTTGATTCTGGCTGTACCAACTCCGACAATTTTACAAAGAGCGTTGTTTCACATAATCACCGTGCCTCTCAAAAATGTTTCATATGTTGTAAACTAGTCCCTGTTGAGATACATATGAAAAGTACACGTCGATTCAAGAACCCATTCCCCTACAAGGTTTGGAAATCATGTCAGAAATCACAAGAAAACTCTTATTTAATTTTCTCATCTTCCACAACATCAGTCTCTGCTACGCTTACAGGCAGCTTTCCTGTATCAGTAACACTAGTAGCCTTATTTTTTTCTTTTCAAAGTATAGAAATCAATTCTAATATGTCTCTTCTTCTTACAAAAGTGGCATGTTTTCTCTGCATGTATGGATTTCAATTTGTCCCTCATATTTGTAGCCAAATTAGTATCTTAATTTCTCCCACGAACAACCAGGCATTGGATAATAAAGCGTCATAGACCTCATCTACGGTAAGAGTATCCCGACTATAGAGAATAGCATCTATAAAAGTCACATATGATAGAGGTAACAAACAAAGCAACATTAACGCCAAGTCCTCATCAGCATACTTAACTTCCCATGTCTCCAAATTAGCCATGATTTCTTTGAATATAGTTAAGTGATCATCCATGACGCACCTTCTAACATTCGATGAGAATACAAGTACTGTTTTAAGTGTAACTTACTGATCAAGATCTTGCTATACAAATTGGCTAATTTTAACCACAATGCAGCGACACTTTTCTCATTGAGAACATCCTGAAGAATCTAATGATATATGCAGATGAATTTGGGATTTGTCTTTTCAAATCCTGTGCTACTTTTCATCTTGCGTCCAGGTTGAAAGCGTCTTATCAAAGCGGGCAAGGTGATAAATATATTTTATACACTTATTCAAGCTTTAAAATATTGACATTCTGTTGTTCTTTTAATAAATTATAGCCTAATCTTGTGTATATATTGTTTATTATAAGAAACTCAATGATTGGATTTGAAAATAGAATAAATGAGCGAAAAACGACAAAAAAAGGTGAAGTCCAAAATTTGGAAACCAAATTGTAAATACCCAATAGTTGATTCAGACCACGAGACGATACTTGAAGATTGCTATGAGTCAATTGGATACAATTAGAAGTTTTAAAAAAGGAACGGAATATGTTCAAAGTATTATCATAAATCAATTTCCAATCGCACAAATTATATTTCAGATTTTTAGCCGAATAGATTGAGACCAATTTTTGGTAAGTAAAAGTTCGAATTGGAAAACTTATAATACTAGCAAAGTTGTATCCCTTTGAGTTAGCTTTTTAACACACTTTGAATCGTCTCAATTGGATATCAAGACAGAAAGCTATAATCAAAAAATCGAAGGCTATGCAGAGATAAAAACATGAGCTCATGAAAGCAACTTTCCTTATTCGATTGAAACTCCTTTGGAAACCAATTTGGACAAGATTTTCAACCAATTTTCAACTCATACAAATACCTAACAGTGTATACATCTTATACACCATTATTTATCAATTCACATCATTAAACAGAGGCCAATCCATTGCTCTTGTGAGAATTAAAGGGCAATTACAAGTTTTCAAGAAATTGGAGTTTCAACCTTTATTTTGTAGAGACAAAAAGAAGATATATTGGAGATCAATCAAGAAACGATTGAAAAGATTTAAGATTTCAAGATCCATCTTCTTTTCCTTTATCAATCTAAAATTTGAGTTATGTTTTTCCAATTAAACATGTTTTCTTTTGATTTGGTAATGCTAGGCTAGAGCTTTAATTACTAAGACGTTGATGACCCTTATTATGATGTTTTAATATAAATTGATAGTTTGACACACAATATATATTTTTTCTTGGATGATTATTATAGAATTTAATGACTTTTCAATTACTTGATCAGTAATTGGATTGATTGTGAATTTTGTTGATTTTGAGAGAAACGATAGGATAGATAGCAATTTAAAACAATCATTGTAAAGTTCGATATAAGATAGAGATATAATGTTATTCTTTGCATGATTTTTATAGATGTTTTAGCATTTTTAATGCATACTTTCATGTTCTCATCTTTTATAGAGATATAGGAATGTCATATAAGATTATTGATTAATAGACATCGAGAGATACTTTTAATTAACTTTGGAACATTGATCAACAAAAATGTGCACATATTGTCAAGTTATTATTTTGCATTGAAACTGATTAATAAGGGGGAATCGAGTTCTTAGTAATATCTCATTTTAATTTACAAAAGCTCTTTAAATTGCTCCCAAGCATAATTAGTTTAATTTAGTATAAAATCATTTAAACACAATTTTCTATTCAATTAAAGTTATCATTAATTGAGTCTAGTTTGAGTACGTAATCCTTGTGGGAACGATACTTTACTCTTCACTTTATTACTTGTTCGCGATATCGTATACTTGGGGGAAATCAAACAGATCAAGTTTTAAAAGAAAACTTCCAGAATTTGAAAATGTTTCATTAATAAAAGAGGGCAGTGCTAGGATGCAAAATAAATTGCCTTCCAATTCAAAGGTACGGGGAGTTTCAATTTTCCTATTTTATTAGGAAAAGAATTTTTTTTTTTAATGATTTATGTGATACGTGTGCGAGTGTTAATTTAATGCATTTATCTGTCTACAAAAAATTAGGGTTTGGAGAAGTAAATGAACTAGTAATGTCGTTGCAATTGGCCAATAGAAGCGTCAAGTATCCAAGAGGCAAAGTTGAGGATATACTCATTTAATCTAGAAGTACTTGTTCTTGAAATAGAAGAAGATCAAAATATTCCAATAATCTTGGGTCGACACTTCCTAGCAAATGGTCAAACCTTGATTGACATGGACAAATGTGAGTTAAGATTGGAGGATGAACAAGAAGTTTTTAAATTAGAAAATGCATCCAAGTAAGTGTCAGGCCTCAATGATGCAAGTTCATTGATGAAGATGATCTACAAAGTTCCCAGAAGAAAACCTAAAGTTGGTAGAATTCTTAGTCGAGATGAGAACAGAGAGTTTTAGGTGTAGAGAGCAAAACGAGGATACAAGGCTGGAAATCAAAAGGAATGCAAGGGGGAAAAATTTCTATTTGAACTATCATGATAATCTCATCTACAAAGTCTAGCTAAAGACTTTAAATTAAGCATTTATTGGGAGGTAACATAATTTCTTACCATTTTATTTATTATGTTTTATGTCATTGCATTGCATGTAGTATCTTAGAGTTCATTCGTTTTTGGCATATTTTTGTTTAGTTAATAGGGTCAACATGTATATATTAAGCCTTGTGAAAGAAAAAAATATATTTGAGTCAAAAACAGTACAAAGAAATATCGCACATTTTTCAAGGCTCTAGGGATGTAAAAAAACTTGTTAGCGTGAACATCACATTCTAGCTGTTAACTTAATTTTTGACTCTTATATTTGTTTCTTTCATCTTTAAAAAGTACAAGGATATCAATCGAGACGAAGCTTAACAAGCTGGAGAATGAAATGGAATGATCCAAAAAGCTTACCTTCAAAATTCAGGAGTACCTTCTTCCTTTATTTCATACCCCTTATGTTGCCAGATTATACTTTAAGATATTGAGAACAATATCTAGCCCTTGTTTGGAACTCATTCTCATCTCATTTTTCTTTTTCATCATTTCAATCACATATTCTCCAAATAAAATAATATTACATACAAATCTAAAGTTTTTCATCATTTTTCCACCACACATTTTTCCTCGATCACTATTCCAAAAATTGTATTATCTTTAAAATGAGTTTCAAGCACAACCTTGATTTTAATTTTGGGGGTAAAAAATCATTGAGGTTTTAGTTTATTATTCTCATGTGATTGTGTATTTTTACTACTTATTATAAAATAAAATAAAAAACATTTATTTTTAAAAAATAAAAAAATGAAGATTTTCTTGTTTATTATGTGCTTGTGTAGGTTGATAGTCAGTCAACAATGATGAATATATTTGAAATTATGTATTGACTTATGACATGTGGATATGTTACATGCTTAGATTAATTTATTCTGAACCAAGTAAAACTTGATATTATTTATGCACATAAATTATGTTTAGCATTATAAATTAATGAGTTGATTCATATATGCTTAATAGGTTGAAGTAGTAGAACTTAATGCTGAATAAAAAAAATATATTATACAATCCTTAAACTAAATTTAGTGTAGTTTGGAGATGATTGAACTGTTGTAGAAAGATATTGATATAAATGAGGATTTCATGTGTGTAAATTCTTGTGTGGCTTACAAGATGAAAATTAGGTGAAAATCTCAAGTTAGGGATCGATTTTTGAGAATACATGTTTAATATGGGGCATTGCACTAATCATTACATGAAAGAAAAAAGAGAACTATTTCATTGTGAAACATCTCTTCGTAGCCTTTATAACTGAGTGATTAAGTCTGCAAGGGTGTTTAAAATTTAGTACTCTATGGTCATCTGACTTGAGAGTCATCGGTCGAAATCGTATTACAATGGTCATTAGAAAGTTTAATGAAGATAAATCCGCACATAAGATAAATGGGAAAAAAAAAACAAGTGCAAAAAATAGAAGACACATAACATGCCATGGTTAAAAACTTATTTGAGAGAATTAGATCTTTGACAAGAGATTATTAACTGAGTTGAGTCTTGGAGGTTGAAGTAATAAAAATTTGAAAAATCTTTATTTGTTGAAGTGTTGACTTACAATTAGTGAGATATATCTAAAGTTGAAAGGGCGAGGAATTAGTATAAAGATTCAGCACCAGATCATACATTGGGACAAGAGTTAAAAAGAATAATTTGGGGGTATGTGAATCTTACGAGTGACGAAAGTAAAAATTTGACAATTGATTATCGGGAATTGAAACAACTCGTGAATTTATAGTATTTACTTAATTCTTCACACACACACACACACACACATCTATTTTGCATTGGAAAAGTACATATTGATTTTGGTAATGTGATCTTGAAGATGATTCAATCCTGAGACTAAACAACGGGTTATTTAACCAAAACCTTTTTGCATGTTTGTTTGTTGGTTAAGTTGGGTTAAGTTTTGTTTGAGGACAAACAAATGTTTAAATTTGGAAATGTTTGATAAGTGTATTTTATATACTTATTTGGGTTTTCAAAAATATTGAGATTTTATTGTTCTTTTGATAAATTGTAGTCAAACCTTGTGTATATTTCGTTTATTAAGAGAAACTCGATGATTGGACTTCAAATTAAAAGAAATGGGAAAAAATGGAAGAAAAAGGCGAAGTCCAAAGTTTGGGAATCAAATTACAAATACTCAATAGTTGATTCGGACCATAAGAAGATACTTGAAGATTGACTTTAGTCAATTGAATGTAATTAGAAGTCAAAAAGGAATGAAATATGATCAAAGTATTATCTTAAATCAATTTTTAATTGCACAAGTTATATTCCAAATTCTTAGTTGAAGATTGACGCCTATTTTTGGTATGGTAAATGAACAAATTGGAAAACTTCTACTAAAGAAAAGTTGTATCCCTTTGAGACAGATTTCCAATATATTTTGAATCGCCTCAATCAGATATCGGGAGAAAATATTATGATCAAAATACCAACGACTGTGTAGAGACTAAAACATGCGCACTGAGGCAATTTTCCTTATTCGATTGGAAATCTTTTGGAGACCACTTTGGACTTGATTTTCAGCCAATTTTCGACTCCTACAAATACTTAATAGTAGAATACATTAGAGACACCTCTCATATACATCTCATACACCATTATTCATCAATTAACACCATCAAATAGAGGCCAATCTATTGTTCTTGTAATAATTAAAGGCCAATTACAAGTTTTCAAGAAATTGGAGTCTCAATTTTTTATTTTTGGGGAGACAGCAAGAAGATATATTGAAGATTGATCAAGAAACCATTGAAAAAAATCAAGATTTCAAGATCCATCTTCTTCTCCTTCATCAATCTAAAATCCAGGTTATGTTCTTCCAATTAAACAAATTTTCTTGTGATTTTGTAATGCTAGGCTAGGATTTTAATTACTAAGATACTGATGAATCTTCATTATAATGTTTTAATATAAATTCGATAATCTTACGCTCAATATATGTTTATTCTTAGATAATTGTTATATGATTTAATAGTTGGTGCACAACGGATCAAATAAATGTGCAGGTAATAGGATTGTTTTAAATCGAATAAACAAAAGGTAAAGTTTAATCCGCAGGAGCGTGATTAAACACTATAGTATAGTGAAAGGGAATGTAGTATAAAAATTACAAATGAAAAATAAAATCAAGAATGGAAGAAGAAAAAGAAGAATAATCCGAGGCAAGTGATTTTTACTCTTTCCTTAAAACAAAATTGCCCCGCAACGGTGCTCACGGTTCACGGCATTGTCTCCAAAGATACAATGGATTCAAGTTGTAGTAGAAGCACTTCAAACCACAAGTTACGGTGAATTTTCGACGGAGTTTCTCTCTACATAGAAGAAAACAGTTTTTGATGAATTTGAAAGTGATTTGCAAGAGTTTTAATACAATGCTCAATGCAAATATGGTATGGGATGCAAAAGAGACGTCCAAGGGATCCTATATATAGAGGATGAAGGTTTGTGAATGAAATGCCGTACCCCAAACTCAGTAACACTTGCCAAAGGTCGCATCATTCGCTTGTAGAACAAGTTGATCTATTTACATTTGTAATTTGACCATCAAATCAAGTCCGAATATTTGGCCGAAATTGACACGAAAGTTACTTTTCCAAATTTTTGATTTTGACACAACCAAATTTTCAATCTTCTAAACCAATTTATAACATTAATGACTTTTGAATTACTTGACACTAATTAGATTGATTGTGAGTTTTATTGAGTTCTAGGGAAACAATAGGATAGATAGCACTTTACAACAGTTATTGCAAAGTCCGATAAGGAATAGAGATATATCACTATGTTTTGCATAATTTCTATAGATGTTTTAGTATTTTTAATGCGTTATTTCATATTTGCATCTTTCATAGAGATATAGGAAGTTCACACGAGATGATAGATTCAATTGACATAGAGAGATACTTTTAATTAACTTAGGAACATTGATCAACAAAATTGCACACATTTTGTAAAGTTATGGATTTGCATTGAAACAGATTAATAAGGGGATTCGAGGTCTTAGAAATATTTCATCTTAATTTACAAAAGCTCTATAAATTGCTCACTAAAATAATTAGTTTAACTTAGTATAAAATCATTCAAACACAATTCACTATTCGATTAAGGTTAGGGTTAATTGAATCTAGCTTAAGTATGCAGTCCTTGTAGGAACGATACTTTACTATTTAATTGATTATCTGTTCATGATATCGTACACTTGCGGGAAATTAAACAGATCAAAAAGCTTTCTCCAAATCTAATCTGTGTGAGAAACACTTGCATCTTCACTTGCCATAAAGTAAATCTCGTGTTTCGATCCAATAACGGAATACCGTATTACATCATTGCCGTGTAGAAGATCAACCTTGCTATGATATGAGTTTGTTATGAATTGACTACAAAATAATGATAATAATGAAATGAACAAACAAAAGACAGGAACACCAAAATTTATATAGAAACATAACATGGGAAAAAAAAACACTAGTGACGGAAGAGAAATTTACTATAATCAAGTAATTGTATTCACAATATCAAAATCTCAATACTCTCAATTGAAATCTAAGCTCTCTAGCACTCAAAATGTTGTTGAATATAATGCGGAGATAAAACAATGTAGAATTTGTATAGGAGCCTTTCGAAATTCTAGATCAAGAAGAAAACTAAAAATCCTCAAAACTCCAAAAAATTCGTCACGACCGATGCTAGGAATTTCTTCGTCTTTGGCGTAGAGATACCGCGACCCCGGTGTTGGGGTGCCCGCTCTCGGGAAACTTTCTTCCAACTTGTTTTCCTTCATCTCAAAGTTCTTTTTCCAATCAAAATTAAAATTCATGATGAAATTTGATCCTTATCAATTAGGACAATCAAACCAAGATTCCTAGACTTCCTTTATCCAATCAAACACCAAATTATAAAGAATTGAGACTCCAATTCCCTAGACTTCCTTATCAAATCGGACTATCAATATATCTTCTAGTTGTCTCCCCAAAAATAAAAATTGAGACTCCAATTTCTTGAAAACTTATAATTGCCCTTTAATTCTTACAAGAACAATAGACTGGCATCTATTTGATGATGGTAATTGATAAATAATGGTGTATGAGATGTATACGAGTGATGTCTCTAATATATTCTGCTGTTAGGTATTTTTAAGAGTCGAAATCAATTGAAAATTATGTTCAAATTGGTTTCCAAAAGAATTCCATAAGAGGTGTCTCTAATGCATTTTTCTGGTTAATTGGACGAGTGCCCAGCTTTAATAGCCGGGCGGTCGACCCAGTCACCAACAGGCCAACGGGCCCTATTTTAATAAACTGGGTAATATCCTAGAAGTAAAAGCCGACATATAACTTTTTTAAGGCAAACACCCCAAACTATTTTGCGCACACAATTTTCTCCAACACACAACACAAGCACCTTCACTTATTTCTCTTCACTTTCTTCATGGCCAAAAGAATTCCATAAGAGGTGTCTCTAATGTATTTTTCTGGTTAATTGGACGAGTGCCCAGCTTTAATAGCAAGGTGGTCACCCCAGTCACCAACAGGCCAGCGGGCCCTATTTTAATAAACTGGGTGATAAACTAGAAGTCAAAGCCGAGATATAACTTTTTTTAGGCAAACACCTCCAAACTATTTTGCGCACACAATTTTCTCCAACACACAACACAAGCACCTTCACTTATTTCTCTTCACTTTCTTCATGGAACTTCAACAAGAAAATTGGCAGCACTGTTTATGAAACAGAGAAAACACTGCACATTGAGAACCAACACACACGGTACTCATCTTCAAAAATCACGACCTGAACCCATTTTTTAGTCCTACAACTCATGGCATCTTCAATTCTCCAACACAACACGGCATCCATTCTTTCTCACACACATGGCACTTTGCACTTCACATCTCTCTTCAACTTTTCTTCCAAGAATTCACAACTAGGAATTGAGTTTAATTGCCCACCCATCAATTTCATCTCCTACACATCATATAAGCTAAGGAATTCAAGGTATTCTTCAATTTCTCTTTAATTTCTCTCCATATTTATGATACTTCATTTTTATTGGAAAAAATTGAATGATTGATGACTATGGGCATTAAGTAGATTGTGGAGAAATTGATTGTATATGTGATATGTGAAAATTATGGCTTGATTCAAATCTTAATGTTGGAAAAAATGGTTTGGTGGCTGATTTTGGAGCTAAATTTGAGTGGCACCCAGTTGTTTATTTTGGAATATAGAAGTTGATTTGTGTTTTCCTTCGTGAGTACATCGAAATCATGTATTTACTTGTCAAAAATGATGTTCGGGTGAATGAGAGATTGATGCTCTAAGTATGCCATGTGAAAGGAGTTTATGTGGAAAAGAAAATTAAAATAAACTTGTCCCACCTATGAAAAAGAGGAAAGCAAAAATCACTTTATATATGATAGAACTTAGGAATGGTGTAATCATGTGTAGCATAGAGGCTCTCTCTAAGTGCGCACGCAGGGGGTGCAAATTAGATTCCAAAATGAGGTTCGAACATTGAACTCGTACGCGAGCGCGACCTGCGCACACGAATGTCGGACCGGATTGA
>CAIGRB010037146.1:1634-21726 GCA_903798255.1 Fraxinus quadrangulata | reverse complement strand
GGGAATGACCAAAACTATCAAATAACATCTCTAATAAGAAACTGAATTTGAGAATGATTGCTTCCTGAGCAAAATGATACAAAATAATCCTAAAGAAAATCCAAAATCATAAATTGAAGAACATAATCGAACAAGAAATCGTACCTGACAATTCAATTCAAATTTAAATCTTTAAAAATTAAGCTAGCATTTTAAGAATTTTAACTATAGGCATAAGATGTAAATTATACACTCAAGATGTAAATAAATACTAGTGCAACAATGGGTGTCTTCATCCATGATCTCGAAACGATTACATAAAAACCACAAGGTCTACAGCTAATTTTTTTTTCCTGATTAAACTATGAATTTATATCAGAAAAAAGAAAACTAAAAACCAGAACTCAATTTTTTTTCATTCAAAACAGCTTAACCCGTCCTCTAATTCACGATTTCACAATGGATTCCAGTATTTTTCATCAAATAAATATTACCCAAAAAAGATACGTGAGCGAGAAAGGCGAACAATGTACTTGAAATCGGAGTAGAAAAACACCACCTATCACGAGACGAGGAATGCGGTAGTGATGGGGCAAAAAACATCAATAGAGTATAGGCTAAAAATTGCCATAAAGAAATAACGGATTTAAGACTTGGTTGGGATTGATTCATGAATGATTAATAGTAAAATAGGTGTTTGTATGCAGAATTTAAATTTGTTAATTAATAACAATAACAAATTACAAGTATTAATTTATCCAAATGAATTCACATGTAATATTATCCTAACTTGAATTACCGCAGTTGATATGTTGCATAGAAGTAAACAACTCCACAAAATTATTAATGGAGAAAATCCCTCACGAGATAAAAACTCCGAGCCCAAATCAGTAGAATCCACTATAAAGGATAAAGACTTACAGACTGCTCAAATTGATTAAACTTTAGTACTTTTTTACTTCTTGACTGTAATAACCACGACCCTCCTGGACTGCATACTCCTGCACCAGCTCTTGGTCTCCTGGAATCGTTTATCTCATGTAGATCACCTAAGAACTCTTGTTCTCCTTCAATCGGAACTCCGGTCACCTTCCTCGATCTTCAGCACTCTGACAGATTATGCAGAAGTTGGATTTTAGTGTTTTGATTATATGGATTTGATGTTTTCAATGATTTTGGTTGAATCAATGGAGATTGAATAATATGGAAGATGTGATGAAAGCAATCTCTCAGATAAAATAATATTGAACTTAGTCTTTTCACTAAGTGGGGCTTGGGTGTATATAATATTTAGGTTTTGAGATAGTATAAGATAGATATGACTCTCGAAAAATGTAAATTAGGATTTTTTATGGTAGCATCGTCACTCGAGCGAGAGTCCAGCGACAAGCGCTTCGCTCAAGCGACTAGCTAGTGATAGGCTCGAGACAGTGTTTCTGTTTTGGATGCTCGAGCAACAATTTGACGACAGGCTAGCAAAAATCCTACAACTTTTTGTTCTTGTTCCACAACCAAGTACAAGGACTCCCAAATCATCTATACAACCAACCAGTTGACTCATTGACTTTAAAACTCTTTTTCAACTATATTTTTATCGAAAGATTGTCAAAAACTATAAAACCTAACAAACTCTCTCTTTGACATTCTATGATAAAAACATGTATTACAAATAAAAAAAAATCAAACTAAACTACCCAAATTGACTCAACTGAAGATTGCTTTTTATTTTCTTGTCAAACACGTTTCCTGAAATAACAACTCAAATATCAAGTGTAAAAGCACATGAAACAATAAAAGAAATAAAAGATGTTGAGATAGTTATTAGTAGGCTCAAAATCATGTTAGCTAAATTAAGATGCAATATCAATGTTAATTAATACACCAAAAAACAAATATCGATATAATTAAACATCAAAACTTAATCAGTTAAGCAGGAAATATAAACATCTAGACAAAATATTGAACATATGCATGTCAATATATTATCCATAAAACAACATACTACTACTCTATCTACTTCCCTTTTTGTCACAAATGACAAAAGGCTACCTAACAACTAATCAGTAGCAACATCATCTCCATCGGTCCCCTTATCTGAATCAATATCATCATCCCAATGTCGCCTTATCCAATTTAATTCTCGTTGAAGATAGTCGATAGCACCTTGAAGTGTAGAGCATTCTGCTGTGTGGCGGTTAATGGTGGCTCTGAGTTATGCAATCTCCACCATCATATGAGTCTGCTGTTTGACCAACATAACCATCTGTCCCATAAGTGCTACAGAAGGATCAATGGGAAGAGAAGTAAATAGTGGAATTGGTTTAGGAAATGGTGGTGCTTGATCAGAAGTAGAAGATGATGGAATGTCAGTGATGAAAGTAGGAATAACATATCGAGATAGATGAATATCAGATAGATCAACAGAAAGAAGATCACCAATATGATCAGCTAGCACAATCAAATCCACTGGCTCAGTGGTTCAGAAGAAGCATGAGATCTGCTATGTGAAATAGTAGTATGCCTAATAGGCCGAGAAATCCTTCCCGGAGTCCCATCTGGAAAGCTATCCTCAAGACCTGTCACGAGCCAATGAATCAGACAGGCATATGGGAGACCAATCCTAGTACCAGTCACACGAAATATACATAAAATCTAATGGCATATGAAAGTATGAAGATCTACGGAGTCACCATATAAAAGAGCATAAAGAAATCAATTATTATCCATGGGTAAGGAAGAGGTACAGGAAACTGGTCACAGATTTGTGTACACAATGCGCAACAAAATCTATCGATCAATCGGAAGGGATCCAGTATAAATTGTAGTCGAACCCCCTCCCAAAGGGCAGTTAAAAAGTGTAGAACGTACAATATAGTTTGTTGGGAGGGTCTCAAGTGACAATTATGGGAATAATGGGTGGACAACCTAGTAAATGTGGATAATACTGGATATGAAATTAGGACTGATCTTAAGTGTCTTATCCCTAAGAAAAACCTTAAAATTTGACCCATTAATATCGTGAATATTAGTATAGAACTCCTACACAAGGAGGCTATGCGGGGCAAACAACTCAACAAGTAAATGCTCCAATCTACACGAAGTGGAGATGGCAGCGAGATCGGGAGAAAGAGCAGAAAGGATTACCTCAAGCTCTACCAGAACAGGGTGCAAGGAAAATTGAGTCCTAAAGGCATCCTTAGTAGTAGATGAGATGAATCTAGACCTACTATGAGAAGTCGAAGCACTAGATCTCTATGCAGTAGTCCTCGCTCTCTTAGGAGGCATCTGTGAAAGTTTGCAATACAAACACATCAATAGATGCAACTAAAGATACTATATAACACGATGAAAAACCAATTAATTATATGCAAGGATAATCGTGAAACGAGGCAAATAGGCCATACACACGTTAAATGGTACAAAAGTAGCCAACATACACCAAAATCTAGACAAACATGTCATGAACACTCAAACTGATGCATAAATGTCTAATGCTCGCAAAACTGTCCAATTCACACAAACCGATGCAAAACGAAGTTAGATAACTAGTGGACATAGGCGACTAAGTGACGTAAGACATGGATGAAGGTGTCATGGTGCCTTGACACAGGGGTAACACGATGCATTGACATGGTGATGCGGTGCCTAGACGTCTTGTAAACAGAGGGCAACCGTGTGTGATATTGCATCAATACTAAATTCAAAGCAAACTTCGCCAAAAGTGAAATTTAAAGACCAAAATGTGTTCAAGTGTATGAATGTGCAATGCTCATGAAATATGATACCAAAAATCGACGATGAACGTCAATGTGTTATTTTATCGAACATGTGGCGTGCAATAACAACTTCTTAATTCACAACAAGCTTCCAACCAAAAAAAATTCACCACATTCAACACACGTGGAGATAAATGATGTAATTAGACATGTGAACACATTAAAATCACCTAAACATAAAGTGCATGTGTATGAATTGATGCAAGAATCACGAAGAAATAAAAAACCCTAAAACAAATTCGAAAAAGCATAAGTTAGGGATTTCCGTTTTACCTTCAAAATTCATGGAATTTGGATGATTATTTAAAATTACGCAACTAAAATGTTGATGCAAGACATCCAATGAGTGAAAGAAAGCAAGTATTGGAGATGGGTTCCAAGAATTTGAGAGAGAAAATCGCGAGAGATGAGAGGGAAGGATGAAAAAATTGAATTATGGGATTAAACGTTTTGATTCAAAAATTAGCTCGTCGCTCAAGCGATAGTCGAGTGCAAGGCGAGCGAAAAAGCCTCTGGTTTTGGTGTTGACCGATGTCTCAGCGTTAAGTGGGCGAAAACTTATTGACACAAATAGCACCTTATTTTCAAAAGTTTCGAAATATAGCATTTTTTATTTTTTAAAATCATGGTACGCACTCCGATATATACGTTAACTAAAAAATGCAATTGATCACAAGTAGGACATAATCAATAAATAAAAAAAACTTTTCCACATAGATCAAGTTTAAATGAAGTAAAAGATGTTTCATGTGTAAAAAGTGACTCTAATTCTCTGCGAACAAGATTTCAAACTTTAAATTTGTGAAAAATAACATGCTAAACATTCATTGGAGAGTGAGTATTTTCCTCAATTAACGAAAGTCAAACCCACTAAGACCTATTAAACAATGCAACTCTTATTTTCATGTTTTTTTCATTAAACTACTAAAATGACCTCTGTAATAAGATTTGGGCAGATGACTCCAAGTCAATTGACCATAGGGCATCAGGTTTTGAGAAACCCCATAGACTTAATTGTTTGAGTCAAATAAACTTCGAAAAATTGTATAAGATGAATCATTTTTTTAAAATTAGATACTTTTTAAAATTTAAGTGAATATGCTAGCTTAGGTCAACTATTTAACGATTAATTCATGTCAAGGTCATCTCATCAACATATGACTGTTATCCCAAATCTCACACACGCGATTAAGACTCATTCACAAGATTATATTGTGTGATGTGCAGATGGTACATAAATAAATTTATACTCAGTATTCCACGTCAAATCTAACCAAAGCAATTGAAATTATATTACAGTTCATTAGATATATGCATGCTCGATTACAAAAGCATATTCATGTACACCATATAATGTCAAATAGCTTAAAAAAAATTCCCAATTTTTTAAAATAAATGAACTAGATCAAACAAATGAATATATAGATAATGAGATATATCAAGGAATGATTGAACTCTATGAAATATACTTGCATGCACCTAAGTACCTAATCAAAGAGGTACACAGACACCAATAGCTATCCTAAGAGATTCGAACCTACGACTATCTAAGGGCTTAGTAAATAGGTCAACTAATTGATTCTCTATAGAGATGTGTTCTAAAGTTACAACACGAGTCTCTACAAGCTCTCGAATAAAGTGATGTCTTATATCAATATGTTTGATCGAGAATGTTGAACGGTATCTTTGAAAATAATAATGGTACTTGTCTTATCACAAAACACAGTAATAGTACCCTAGAGATGGCAATGCTCGGCTCGGCCCATATAAGCACAAGCTCGGCTTGTAGCGCACTAGCCGAGCTTCGGCTCTGCTCGTTACTCGTGGGTCAAGCTCGACTCGGCCCACGAGTTCGTGGTTAGCGAGCCGAGCTGAGCTCTGCTCTTGAGCTAGCCTTTTTTTTTTCTTACCTAGACCTTAAGAAAAAAATGGATGAGGCGCTTGTCAAAAATGAGCCGAGCTTGGGCTCGTGGCTCATTTTTTACAAGCCGAGCAGACGAGCCGCTCAGCTCGGTTGACACCACTATAGTACCATATTCAAATTCATAATCACTCAACATCTGTTTAATCCAAAACAGTTGAGTGCAACAACTTTTCGCAGCTATATATTCTGCCTCTATCATGGATAATGAGATAGAATTTTATTTCTTACTCATCCAAGCTACAAGATTAGTACCAACATAAAAACAGTATCGTGAAGTGGTTTTTCTATCATTGACGTTACCAGCCCAATCGGTATCTGAATAATCAGTAAGATCCATATTAAAATCTCTAGAGTACAAGATTACATGACCTATAGTACCATTAACATATTGAATAATGCGCCTTACATCACTCAAATGAGATTTCTTAGGATCGACCTAAAATCTCTCACAAACTCCAACACTAAATACTATGTCAGGTCTACTTGCACTGAGATAGAGTAAACTACCAATCATACTACTATATAGTGCCCGATCGATGCTCTTACCCGTAGGATCATGACCTAACTTAACACTCGTGCTCATAGGTGTTCTGGTGTGTTTCTTGTTTTTTAGCTGAAATCTCTCGACAAGGTCTTCGGCATACTTCGATTGAGATATAAACAATCCATCATCAGTTTGTTTTACTCGGAAACTAAGAAAGTAACTTAATTCTCCAACCATACTCATCTCAAATTTTCGCTTCATGCATTCAGTGAATTCATGAGCAAGAGAGTCAATGAGAAAATAAATAAAAAAAGATGTCATCAACATAAATCTGTGCTATGGTGATGGTTTCCTCAATGGGTCTTATAAATAAAGTTTTATTTGTACCATATCTTGAAAAACCATGTTCCTTGAGATATGCAGTTAGTCGATCATACCAAAATCTAGGAACTTGTCTAAGACCATATAAAGCTTTATTCAATTTATAGACATAATGTAGAAACTTAGGATCGATAAATCCTTTAGCTTGTTCAATATAAGCGTCTTCTTGAAATATTCCATTCAAGAAGGAACTCTTGGCATCCATTTAATATGACTTGAACCTCATGGTACAAGCAACAACAAGAAGAATTCTAATGGATTCAATATGAGTTACAAGAGCAATGGTCTCATAAAGTCAACCCCTTCAACTTGAATGTATCTCTGGAAAACTAACCTAGCCTTATTTCTAATAACGGTAACTTGATCATCAGTCTTATCCTCAAATATCCACTTAGTACCAAAAATATTACAGTTATCAGGTTAAGTACTAGACACCACAAATTATTTATCACAAATTGGTTTGGCTCCTCATGCATTTCATTTACCCAAAATTCATCACTAAGGGCTTCTTCAACCTTTTTAGGCTCAATCTGGGACATATAACTAGCAAATGTCAAGTTATTTAAAACCCTCTTGTGGACTCTCATCCCTTCTTCTAAATTCCCAATTATGTTAACTTTATGATGATTAGATTTAACTCTAGATGAAGGTTCTTTTAGAGGTTTGGATTTATCACTAGGTAAATGTTCCATAGGAAGTATTGAAGTTTTACTAGGAGATGGTTCACTAGAAAAGTTGGAACTAATGTTAGGTGATGATTCTTTCTTTGGAGTGTCTAAACCTTTAGGTCAGTGTGTGGTTTCAAGAATTAATTTTTCTTTCGGCTCAGTCACCTTGATAATATCTACACTAATGTGATCTAACACATCCCAATTTCCTAAAATCTTCCCCTAACTGAAGTCATCAACACTCACAATAATTATGGACTACATCACAACTTGTGTACACGAATTGTACACACGATAGGCTTTACTATTCCTCGAGTATCCTAGAAAAATTCCTTCATCATTCCTAGAGTCAAACTTCCCTAAGTTTTCTCTATCTCTTAGAATATAGCACTTGCTACCAAACACTCGAAAATATTTGACATTAGGGTTTTTAACCTTCCAAATCTCATTGGTTATTTGTTTAGTCTTAGGTCTAAGATAAACAATGTTCACTAAGTGACAAGCAGTGTTAATGGTTTCACCCTAAAAATGCATTACTAAACTGTTACCATGAAGTATGGCCCTAACCATTTCTTGAAATAAGAGATTTTTCCTCTCACCTACTCCATTTTGTTGTGGAGTGATAGGTGAAAAGAACTCTTGTTGGATTCTCTCCTCCAAGCAAAAATTTTCAAGGTTAGAGTTTTCAAACTCTTTTCCATGATAACTCCAAATTCTAGTATGTTGTAATCTTTATTAGTTCTAAGTCTCTTACACAAGGACTTGACTAGATTGAATAATTCAGATTTTTCTCTTAACAACTCAATCCATGTGAACCTAGAGAAGTCATAAACTACAACCAAAATATAGCGCTTACCACCAAGGCTTTCAGCCCTAGATGGTCTCATTAAGTCCATATGTAGTAATTCTAAATGTCTGTTTGTCAAGATACTAGATGTTTACTTATGATTTACTTTCAGTTGTTTACCTTATTGACATGGTCCACAAATAGTGTTTTCAATTTTTTTCAAGTAAAACCATTCACAAGTTCCTTCTTAGCCAATTTAGACAAACTTTTATAGTTTATATGATCAAGCATTTGGTACCAAAGTTCAGTCACATCAATATTAGCACTATTACATACACATTCGAAATTCGGAAGAACTCCATAACAATTGTTAGAAGTTCTTACTCATTCGATGACAACGCTAACGTTTGAATCATAAATAGTACACATTTTTTTGTACAAAACTAACCACAAAATCAGTATCTCATATTTGACTAATGCTTAACATGTTAGATTTTAAACCCTTCACATAATGAACATTTGAGATAGTAGGTAATTCAGATATTAATGGTACTTTTACCAAGGATAGGTACAATAGCACCGTCTCCAAAAGTAACCTACTGCCATTCAAATCATCAAGAGTTGAAAAAAAGGCTTTATTTCCGTACATATATCTCGAACATATACTATCAAGGTACCATATGGAGTCATTTTTAGCTTTAAGAGTATAATGAGTAACATAGCAATTCAATTTTTCTTCATACCTAGGGAGATCACTTTTCTGAACCAAAACTTTCTTAGAAGTTGAGATAATCCTAGTCAATCGAGTCATCATCTCAGATTAGTGGCTAACCTGATTGATAAGGAAGTTAAGCTTGCTAGATATATCCTAACTCCTACTTCTATTCATGAGTTTATGATACCTAGACCTTGTGTGTGCGAGTACACCTCAATTGTGACACTTAGAAATAAACCTAGGTTCAAACATGATTTCTGACACGTAGGAATAAACGTGATCTCTGATATTGGTTTTTGGGTCGGTTGATCCTACGTTGTCTAGTAGGCTTCTGTCCTAAGACAGCTTTGCCTTTGGATTCAGGATTAACACCATTCCTAGGTTTGTTAGTAGTTGGGACAAAAATGATTTTGGATGAATTAGCAATATTATTATCAGTTTGAGAATTTCCTAGACCTTGCCTATTTCTAGCTGGTTTGTTCCTCCCTAAGAGATTATCAAGTTTCCAAGTACCACCCAAGAAGGCATGGAGTTGAGTATTTGATTTTTCTAGGTTACTTGTTAAGGTTCTAACTTTAGCCTCTAAGTTCTCATTGACAAGTCTTATCTCACTAAGACTTTGGTAGAATCCTGAAGGTCAGCTTTGAGTCTCTCTCTTTCTTACTTACTCAAGTTCATTAACCTTCTTTAATACAACTTCATTTACCTTCTTTATCCTAAGACTCTTCAAACAACTTATGATATGCCTCACGAATCTTTGAATCATCCTCAGAGTCTTCTTCAGAATCCTCACTAGGTTTCACATCATCAATCTTCTCACCATCCTTATCTAAATCATTCTTAACTATAGATGCAAATGTCATATAGTTCTTTTCATTCTCAGTGCCAGAGGACTCACTCTGGTTACTTGAATTGGATTCATCATCAGTTAGTGACATTCATTGCCTTACCATTTTCTTTATTTAGGTTCTTCTTATAGCTAGGGCATTCATTCCTATAGTATCCGAAACCCTAACATTCATAACATCTAACTGACTGAGATTTCTTACTATAACTCCTAGTATTATTCTCATCATGCTTGTCTTCCCTAAATTTACTAGAGGTACCCTTATTTCTCTCTTGAGGTCTTCTCTTATTCATAAGAAATTTTTGGAACAAAATAAGCCATCTCTTCATCCCCAAGCATCCTAGTATCAGTAGAGTCATACTATTCTTCCTTAACGGTGTTCAAGGTTATGGACTTATTCTTCTTCGATTGAGATATGATAAGTTCGTAGGTTTGGAGGGGTCCTAGAAGTTCATCTATCTTAACTGTATCTAAGTCTTTGCTTTCTTCAATCGCAGTAATCTTAGGTCTAAACCTCTCAAGTAAGAATCTAAAGACTTTTCGAACAACTTTAGATTCATGAATTTTTTCACCTAGATTGAAGCTTGAGTTCATTATGTCATTTAACTTCTCGTAGAAATTATCGAGCGATTCATCGTCCTTCATTTTAATTTCTTCAAACCTAGTGGTCAACATATGTAGTTTGGAGTTCTTTATAGTTTTGGTTCCTTCGTGTGTGGTTTTTAAGATATTCCAAACTTCTTTTGTGATCTCACACATTGATATTATCTTAAATTCTTCGACGGACAATGCCATAAATAAGGCATGAAGCCCTTTACCGTTCCAGTTACACTCAACTAGTTCACCCTTAGTCCAAAAGGATATGTCCATAGGGATAACAATACCTAAAACAGTATTAGGCGGGACGGTCCAACCATTTTGTACACTAACCCAAATTCGCTCGTCCGGGGACTTAAGAAATACTCTCATTCTAACTTCTAATATGCATAATTGGTTCTGTCAAAAAATAGAGACACGAAAGAGAATGACTCATCTAGATTAAGTTAGGATCAGTAGTCGAATTGAGGCTCTGATGCCACTTGAAAGTTACGATTTTGACCCAAATAATACCTAGAGAGGGTGAATAGATGTCTGTATGCGAAATTAAATTTTTTAATTAATAATAGCAGCAAATTACAATTATTAATTTTATCAAGATGAATTCACATGCAATACTATTCTAAATTGAATTATTGTAGTTGATATATTGCTAAGTGTAATACCAAAACCCTCTTGAACAGCGTGCTCTTACACTAGCTCCCGACCTTCTAAAATCATTTATCTCATGTGGATCATCTGAGAACTTCTGTTCTCCTTCTACCAGAACTCCGATCAACTTCATCGATCTTCAAAACTCTGACAGATTATGCGGAAGTTGGGTTTTGATATTTTGATTATATGGATTTGATGTTTTCAATTATTTTGGTTGAATCAAAGGAGATTGAATAATATATAAGATGTGATGAAATGAATCTCTAAGATAAAATAATATTCAACCCAGTCTTTTCATGAAGTGGGGCTCAGGTATATATAGTATTTAGGTTTTGGGGTTATATAGGATAGATAGGACTCTCGAAAAATGCAGATTAGGGTTTTATGGTAGCACCATCGCTCGAGTGAGAGTCCAACAGCAGGCGAACGATGTACTTCACTTGAGCAACAAGCTAGCGATAGGCTCGCGATAGCGTTTCTATTTTGGACGCTCGAGCAACAACTTGACTCCTTGACTTTTAAAACTCTTTTACAACTATAATTTTGTCTAAAGATTGCCAAAAACTATAAAACCTAACAATATATTTCAAGGATTTAATAGTTTCTTTTACATTTCTTTTGCAGTTTGTTGTCCAATTTTTTTTCTTAACAGGAACAGCAATGCATAATATAACTTAACGTAAAAAATTGGGGTTTGGAATTATGTGGGAGAGTGAGTGTGTTTTGTGATCGAATGGGGAGTTATATATATATTATAAGGTTGTGGAGATATAGAACATCATCTTATATCTGGTATGATTTTAAGTTATTATTCTTGCTTCTTGTTTCTCCTCTTTCTTTTCTTGCTCATGATTATTATACATGTCAAGGAATAATTAGTTTCTTTGGAATCTTTGGCAATTTCTTGTCCAATTTGTTCCTTAACAGGAACAAGAATACATATAATATAACTTAACCTAATCTCCAAAAAATTGGGATTCTATGAGTGAGTGTGTTTCTTGATCTAATGGAGAGTTATTATAACAACAGTCGAGATACAAAACAATAATAGAGGTAGACATCATCCGCTCCATCAAAGCCGTGTAAGATCAATTAATTTGGCCTACGTAATATTATTAATTAGAGTGGTTTATATGTTAAAATCTAATTGGCCTACTAAAAAGTGGCAGCTTCATAACTACATACTTTGATGGAAAGTGGATGGTTTTCTAAGGCACATGAGAAATCGTCTCCCTCTACGTATAAGCGTGAATGTAACCTATCAAACATGTACGTTCAAGGGATAAAACAGTTTCTTGGTTTTACTAGTTTCTCTTTTGCAGATTTAAATCTTTCAATTATTGCTATGGATAAAATTATGTTTTCTGATCAATTAAATTTAGAATAATGCTATATATATATTTTGCAAGACATTATGGCTGACATTCTCTCAATCAAGAGTATAAATATTATCATGTGAAAGAGTGCAAGGAAAAATGTAAGTATAAATGTAGCATGATTGTTAAATTTATATATGAAAATCATAAATTCTAAAGATCTTGGTATTAGGTCTTAATTGTTTACATGTGGCATCAGAGCCAAGTTGAGAAATTCTTGATTTTCTTTTAAAGATTATTGTTTTCTACTTAACAATCTTTAATTCTTCTGTTGTTGACTTATGGATCAAGAATTTTTGCCTTCCATGTTTTTAAAGTTAACATTTCAAATAATTTGTGCTTTATCATAATGAAAACACCATATCAGGATTTACAGAAACATGGAATTCTCATTGGTCTAGTGAAAAGTACATAGTCCCTTGTGTTATCAAAAGGCATGAATTAGTGTCCATAAAAAAGAAAGCAGTGCATTTATTAGTGTTTTCATCTATGACTACCTTAATGTAGATATGTCAACGAGCCATGCCGAGCCGAGCCGAGCCGAGCCCGAGCCCAAAAAACAACTCGGGTTTGGCTCGAGCTTTTTTTGACCGATTTTTTTTGGGCCCGAGCCGAGCCCGCCAAAAAAAATGAGGCTCGATTTATTTTTTTCTGCTTGCGTCGGCAGCTTGAGTTTAGCAAAGTTGCCTACGTGCAGGCAGCTTGTTGTTGCCTGTGCGCAGGCAACAGTGCTGCTGCCTGTGCGCAGGCGGCTATTTTAGCTGCCTTTTTTTTTTTACGGGCCGGTCCGTGTGGCACAGGCCTGCCTGGGCTTGAGCCGGTGCCCCAAAATGGGGCTCGGCCAGAGCCTCGACTCGGTTCCACCGAGCTCGAGCTGGGCCCGGCTCGGGCTTTTTCCTGGCCGTGCCCAAGTCGGCGAGCTTTTTTGCCATCTCTACCTTAATGTGGACATCTTCTGCTCAAGATTGATATTTTATCTTTCTATTTATTATTACTCAAGAATGCTAATGGTCTGGTGATGGTTTGTTATAAATTTTGTGACTAAATAAGAACATGTAAATCTGTAAATAAACATCAAGTGATAATTTTTTTGTTTATGTAATTAATGTTTGATTAATGTTGTTTGTTAGTCACCAAAGTGGCCAAACCTTATGATATTGTGAACACTAAATTACATAATTTATTTATCAATTACTCTTGATATTTTGATTCTTATAAATGAATATGACATTAGGATTATTGTTGTCAAGAGTATATTGACGTTCATATATTATAAAATCGTTATGGGTTGCCCAAAAGCTAATTATAATTTTATTAATCTTGAGCATGACCTTGGTTAATTGATATTCTTAGTTAAATGTATTTTGTATATCCAAAGATAACAGACATGTTAATTAGAGTATATTTAACGTAGTATCACCCAAAGAAGAACTATGTTATACATTTAATGTTATCTGAATCTCAACCTAAGTATTTAAGTCAAAGCTTTAATATAAGAACATTTTATATTTTGTAGCATCTATTCCCGTTTCTCTACATTCTCATGCTTATCTGTACCACTGCTCAGAGGGCTCAATTTCTCAGTGAACAAGTCCAGTTCAACTTAGGTGTTTTGGACTTAGACTTGGCACTTAAAGTTTAGAAACCTGCTGATCTCATTGATGGGAGCAGTGTTAATGAAAGATCTTTCCAAAGGCTTGGAAAGGATCAAACATATTAAGCCTAATGTTTATGCGGATGACTTTAGCAAAGAATATCAAGTCCACTATCTCTAAACCTAAGATTGCTAAGGAATATATAAAGTTTGTGGAAGAATGTTCCCAAATAGCTGACAATGCTGGCACACTGATGGATACCTTAAACACCATGAAATTTGATGGTTTCTCGTACATGCATGAACACGCTACTAAAATGAGTAATATTGCAGCAAGATTTAAGACTCTTGGGGTGACTATAGATGAGAACTTCTTGGTATAGTTTATCATTAACTCCTTACCTCTTGAGTATGGTCCATTCCATATGAACTATAATACTTTAAAGGATATATGAAATGTGAATGAATTGCACAGTTTACTCATGTAAAAGGAGACGAGGCTTAAGAATCAAGGAACTCATTCAGTTCATCTTGTAACTCATCAATGTGGTGGAAAGAAATATAAGAAAATGTCCGAAAATGGCGTTAAGTAAGGACCACTAAAAATAAATGAGTCTTCTATCCAAATCCACAATAAGGAACACAAAAAAGATATGTGTCATTTCTATCACAAACTTGTTCACCATAAAAATGGACTACATGAAACGTAAGGCATTGTTCCAAAGTAAAGGTAAGATTATCTCTTATATATGTTTCAAATCTAATTTGGCAGAAGTAACTATTAATACTTGGTGGATTGATTTCGTAATACCACTTATGTTACCAATAAGATGCAANGTTCCTTATAATACTTGGTGGATTGATTTCGTATTACCACTTATGTTACCAATACGATGCAAGAATTCATTTCAATCTAGACCATAAATCCAAATGAAAAGTTGGTCCTCATGGGCAATCGAGTCAAAGCTCATGTTGAAGCTATTGTAACCTATTATTTTATTTTAGATACTGGACATCATTTAGATTTATTTTAGACTCTTTATGTACCTTCTATTTCTTGTAATTTAGTTTCCTTCTCGAAATTTGATTCTGCTGGATATTTCTAAAATGGTGGAAATGGATCTTTAAGTTTGTTTAAACAAAATCATCTTATCAGTTTCGCTACTCATTGTGATGACTTATATAAATTAAATCTCGATGACCTCTTTGTCGATACTCTTTTAACTTTGCATCATAAAGTTGGTACTAAATGTGGTTTATTGAATAAATGATCTGCTAACTTGTGGTATAAAAGTTTGGGTCACATATCTAATGAAATGATAGAAATATTAGTAAAGAATGAAATCCTTCTTGACTTCGGCTTTAATGATCTTGAAACCTGTGTGGATTGTATAAAGTGTAAACAAATTAAACACACAAAAAAAAGAGCCAAAGAAGCACACAACTTCTTGAGATGATACACAACGATATATGTGGGCATTTTGATGTTCCATCATTTGGCGGAGAAGAGTATGTTATCATCTTTATTGATAACTTTTCACGTTATGGTTAAGTATATCTACTGCATGAAAAATCTCAAGTTGTAAATGCTTTAGAGATCTTTGTCAATGAAGTTGAAAGACAACTAGACAGATATGTGAAATTATTAGATCTGATAAAGGTTATCAATATTATGGAAAGTATGATGAAACTAGACAACACACTGGGCCATTTGCTAAATTTCTTGAAAAACATGGCATATGTTCTCAATATACTATGCCAACACACCACAACAGAATGATATAGCTGAAAGGCGTAATCGTATATAAATTGAAAGAATATACTATATACATTTTATATTCTATCACTTTTGGCAACTCGATAAATTCACTTTCTTTATCTCCACGTGGTCATGCCCATAGAAGGAGAATCAACTATGAGCTATATGAGTTTTATCTTGAATTTGTGTAGTGTCAAAAGTACTCGCACGAAAGAAAGACAATATGACTTTAGAACACCGTCTTCGACGTGTGATGTGAGCACGGAGTCGAGTGCGTCAAAATCAAGCCTGGGAAAGGATCCATTGATTATTGAAGGGGGTCCAATGACACAATCGAGAGCAAAGTGGTGAAAGAGGTGATAAGATTGCTTTCTCAAGTTACAGTGGATGAAATGTTGAAGTTAACAAGCCAAGAAACAAGTTTTATGTTGGGCTCAAAAGAATAAACCAAATGAATCAACTCGGTCAACTCGGTTCAAGTAGTGAACAAGCAGCATAAATAAAAACGTGCATAACTTTCAGCTCGGGTGTCAGATTTCTGTCAATGAGTACAATATGAAAATGGCACAAATTTCTGCAAATGAAAAAAGAGGAGTCAAATTTACTACCATGCGACCACACAATAGAAAACACCATGCGGCTGCATGGAGTCATGCAGGGAATTCCATAAGCAAGTTCAGATGAACCGTACAACCGCGCATAGGCAAACAACAAGGCGATATTTTTCCTTTTTTACGAATTTCCTAATTGTAATAGAATTATATTCTTACCATAATTTTGTAATATTTGGAATATTATGTACGGTTTTAATTTGATTTTAGGGCTAGTATAAATAAGATTTTTCATTCTTCATTATGGAGACAACACATTATTGAGAATTATTTTGCGAGGCAAATTTGCTTTCAATTGTTATTCATTGGACAATTTGCGAATTTATCAAGAATCGTTCTTGTGGCGTTCAAATCAATCGGGTGAGATTCTCAAATATTCAATCAAAAATCTCAACATTCGTTTACATTTTATTGGTTATTTTAATTCGTTATTTCTTGAATCAAATCCAAACTTTGGTTCTTTGGATTTCTTGGGTTCGATTTCAATTTCGTTGTGGGTTTCGTAGTTTTTCCCTACGTGGGTTCATATCAGTTGGTATCAGAGATTAGGCTTCAAAATCAAGGTTTTATCTTTTATCTTTTTTTTTGTTTGGGTCATTATTTCCTATTTCTAGCATTCTACGTGCTCCTAATTTTTTTAGTCTTTGATTCATAATTTTTCGGTCAAAAATTCAAAAGTTATTTTTTACTTATTTTGTGTCCAAATCAACTTCTGTTTTCTTTGCCAATGTTGTTGTTGAATTTCGAGTAAAAAAAATTCGGAAAAAAAAAATTCGAAAATTTCGAAAACTCAGAAAAAAATTCTGTGAACAGTGAAATTCAAAAAAAATATTTTTTTACTATTTATCTCAGAAATTGCTGGCCAATTATGTTATTTATTGTGTCAAATTCAAGAACCACTTGAATTCAAATTCCATTCTAATCATCTAATTCAATTCTTTTTCTTTCTTGAGTTTTCAAAATTTTCAAAAAAATCTCACTCAAAATCCTAGTTTGAATTATACGATAACAATTACTGGTTCAGTTCGAATTTGTCCTTTGAAACACTCGGGCGAAAGCATTGAGTGGAAAAAAAGGCAAAGTGGTGAGATCAATAAAGAAAAAAAGTCGAATTGAGTGATACACGACCACACATTTGTGAGACAGAAATAAATTTTAGATTTAGGATGACTAACTTGGACGGATCAACACTAAGCCGAGACAAAAACAAAACGAACATGTCGGATGAAATGATACGTAGCTTTGAATGGTTATTTGAAGATGTACGGAATAGATTGGATAGACCAGATACGGAGCTTGCCAACTTGTGTAGGGGAGTTCGAAATATACGGAGACATGATAGGTGGGAGCCTAGGATGAAGGTGCGTGAAGAATATGATTATGGGAGTGATGTGGATGAGGAGGTAGTAATCGAGGCTAAGATGGATAGGATGATAAATAGAGGAGTTAGGCTTGAATGAAGGGGTAGAAACTTGGTTGGAGACGAGGTAGATGAGAATATGGATAACATAAAAATGTCAATTCCACAATTCAAAGGAATGAATGATCCGGAGACTTACTTGGAGTGGGAGAAAAATGTTGAATTGATCTTTGACTGCCACAACCATTCGGAAGAGAAGAAGGTGAAAATAGCGGTCCTTGATTCACTGACTATGCAATCACTTGGTAGGATCAAGTTGCGAAACAAGGAGGAGAAATAGGGAATGACCGGTCAATACATGGGAGGACTTAAAAGCTATCATGCGGAAGAGATTTGTACCTAGTCACTACTATCGAAAGCTTCATCAAAAACTACAAAACCTCTACCAATGATCGAAAAGTGTGAAGGACTATCACAAGGAAATAGAGTTGTCGATGATTAGGGCGGATGTGGAGGAGGATCGGGAAGCCACCATAGCCAGGTTTTTGAAAGGATTGAATCGGGACATAGCTAATGTAGTGGAGCTTTAACACTATGTGGAACTAGAAGACATGCTACACATGGCTATAAAGGTGGAGAGGCAATTGAAGATGAAGGGGACAACAAGGTACTCATCTGGTGCTTCGGGTTCTAACTCATCATTGAAATCGAAGTGGAACAACAATAAAGGAGGCGGGACTGTTTCTAGGGGTAAAACTGAATTTGCCAAAGGAAATGGAAGAAAATGCTAGCAAGAAAATGGAATTCCAGCCATCAAGGAATCGAGACATCAAATGCTTTAGGTGTTTGGGGGTCGGGGCACATCGTTTCTCAATATCCAAACAAAAGAGTGATGATTTTGCAGGATAATGGAGAAGTAGTGAGTGAAAGTGAGAATGATTATGAAGGCATGCCGAAATTGGAGGAGGCTAGTAATAAAGACATAGTAGAATATGATGTTGGTGAGCTATTGGTCACGAGGTGAGCTCTAACACTCAAATCAAGGCCGATGACTTGGAGCAGCAAATAGAAAATATTTTTCATACACAGTGCCACATTAATAATAAAGTATGTAGCATGATCATTGACGGTGGGAGTTGTACAAATGTAGCTAGTACTAATCTGGTGGAAAAATTGGGGTTAACTATGCTTAAACACCCTAGGCCCTATAAGTTACAGTGGTTGAATGAATATGGAATTAAAGGGTATTTATAAATTTTTCAATTGGTAGTTATCAAGATGAAGTATTGTATGACATAGTACCTATGCAAGCGGGTAATATCTTGTTGGGGAGACCATGTTAATACGATAGGAAGGTGATGCATGATGGGTATAAAAATATGTATAGTTTGTCAACGGTGGAAAGTCTATTACACTTGCATCATTAACACCGGCACAAGTGTATAAAGACCAAATCAAACTAAAAAATGAGAAAGAAAAGAGACGGAAAGAGTTAGTGGAAAGAAGAGAAAACAGTAAGCAAGAGAGTAAGAGAGAAAATAGTGAGGTGGCTAAAAGACAGAAGAGCCACATGAGAGAAAAGAAGAGGGGACTTCCGAGAGGAGAGAAAAGTCGAAAGTAAATTTCTTTACAAAAGAGAGTGAGTTGAAAATAGCGATAGTGAAGAGACAACAAATGATTTTGTTGGTGTACAAGGAGTCACTCCTCAATTGTGAGGAATCTAACCCACCCCTCATTAGCTTGGCTATTTGTTTATTGCATGAATTTGGAGATGTAATTCCCAAAGGACGTGCCTAGTGGGTTACCACCCATTCGAGGTATTAAACATCAAATTAACTTCGTACTCGGTACAGTCATTCCAAATTGACCAACTTACTTAAGTAATCCAGAGGAGACGAAGGAACTTCAAAGGCAAGTAAAGGAGTTGATGAGCAAGGGGCATGTGAGGGAGAGCATGAGTCCATGTGCCGTGCCAGTCCTACTTGTGCCAAAAAAGGATGGAACTTGGAGAATGTACGTGGATTATAGGGCCATCAATAACATAATGGTAAAGTATCATCATCATATTCCTAGGTTAAATGATATGTTAGATGAATTATTTGGTGCATGTATATTTAGCAAAATAGATCTTAAGAGTAGTTACCATCAAATTCGAATGAGGGAAGGTGATGAATGGAAAACCACATTTAAAACTAAATATGGCTCATATGAATGGTTGGTCATACCGTTTGGACTCACTAATGCATCGAATCACTTTTATGCGTTTAATGAATCATATTTTGCGTGCATTTATAGGCAAGTTTGTTGTGATTTATTTTGATGACATTTTAACCTACAGTAAGGACCTCAATGAACATATTGAACATTTGCGGAGTGTATTAGTAGTTTTAAGAAAAGAACAACTTTTTGCTAACGTTAAAAAGTACACATTTTGCATTAAAAAAGTTGTATTTTTTGGATATGTGGTTAGTGGTAAGGGAATTGAGGTAGATGAAGAGAAAATAACAGCTATTAAATATGGCCAACACCTAAACGAATAATCGAGGTAAGAAGTTTTCATGGTTTGGCTAGTTTTTATAG